>CM021106.1:394613486-394800526 GCA_007115665.2 Sequoiadendron giganteum
GGGTTGAGGGATTAGGGTTTAAGGGTTGAGGTTGAAGGTTGATGGATTAAGAGGGTATAGGGGTTGAGGGATTATGGTTGAAGGGTTGAGGGTTGAGGGGTTGAGGGATTATGGTTGAAGGGTTGAGGGTTGAGGGTTGAGGGTTGAGGGATTAAGAGGTTATAGGGGTTGAGGGTTGAGGGTTGAGGGTTGAGGGATTAAGAGGTTATAGGGGTTGAGGGTTGAGGGTTGAGTGATTAAGAGGGTATAGGGGTTGAGAGATTAGGGTTTAAGGGTTGAGGGTTGAGGGATTAAGAGGGTATAGGGGTTGATGGATTAAGAGGCTATATTTCTCTCCCTCTCCCTCCCACTCTATCTTTTCCCACTCTCCCCTTCTCCCACTCTCCCACTCTCCCACTCTCCCACTCTCTCACTCTCTCCCACTCTCTCTTTCTCCCACTTTCCCCCTCTCTCCCTCCCTCTCTATCTCCATCTTTTCCACTATATCTTTCTCCCCCTCTCCCTCTCCCTCCCTCTCTCTCTCTTTCTCTCCCTCTCTCTCTTTTTCCCACTCTCCCCCTCTCTCCCTCCCACTCTATATTTCTCCCATTCTCCCCTTCTACCCTTCTCCCACTCTCTCCTACTCTCTCTTTCTCCCACACTCCTCCCCTCTCTAGATCCATCTCTCCATCTCTCCCACTATCTCTTTCTCCCCTCTCCCTCTTCCTCTCTCTCTCCCTCTTTGTCCCTCTTTCTCTCCTAATCTCTCTTTCTCCCACTCTCTCTTTCTCCCTCACTCTCCCTCTACCTCTCTCTCTCTCTCACACACACACACACACTCACCTCTATCTCCTCTACTTTAAGGGTATAGGGGAGAGATA
Organism: Sequoiadendron giganteum; assembly: GCA_007115665.2. Taxonomy (NCBI): domain Eukaryota; kingdom Viridiplantae; phylum Streptophyta; class Pinopsida; order Cupressales; family Cupressaceae; genus Sequoiadendron; species Sequoiadendron giganteum. The sequence goes on from CM021106.1 coordinate 394,614,347, forward strand.
TATAATTAGGATAGCGGGTATAAACAAAGAGGGAGAAAAGAAATATACCAGAAAAACCATATTTCATATAACGCATGCGCGTTTTGAAGAAGTAGAGATGTTACTGTTCTAGCAAGAAATAGCATGCTCACGTTATAACGCGAGCACGTTTTGTCTTCCACTAAAAATGGTAAAAAAACTCAATATACCTGTGATGTCAAGGCCCATAGTCTGCATATTCTCCTGGTTTTGCACGTGCTCTGAAAAAAAGTAGCTTTTTGATGATGTTGTGAAATGTGCAAGCATGTTTTTCACATTCCACCACCTTTTCCATGATCTTTCTATCACCTTTGCATGAAATAGCAGAGTTTTCATGTTGAAAGACATACAATATCAATTCAAGTTTGAATTCCATTGAAAACTGATATACAATTGAAGTTTGGAGGGGAACAAGCTTTTGAAAAATTCAAATTGTTGTGGAGTTTGAAGAAAGAAGAAGCTAAGGCTACATAATTTGGTTGAAATTATCCATTTGAAAGTCTAGTTTTTTAGGTATGTGAAGTCTTTACACATTTTCTTTCAATGGCTTGATTTTATTTTTGTTACTTTGCATATTCCATGTTGATCATTTTTTGTTTGTCATTATAACCTTACGTTGTCAATGCACATTTTCAATTACACAATCATATACACTTGCCAATTACCATTTTAAACCTGATGCAAAGCATCTACCAGGATCCAAAAATCATCAAGGGTACTTCTGACCCTAACTTAAATTGAAGAAGATCAACTAACAAACTCAGTCATCTTTTCATCAAAATCCTTCAATTTCACTTGATTTCATATTTCCACAAAACATTAGAACTTGGCTTCAACTATTTTTCAGACTCAAAAAAAGATTAACCATCATAAAATTGATTGTAACATAGAATAAACCTGATTAGAAACTCAGAACTATTCACTAATTCAAGAACTCAATGTTGCAACTTACATGGCAAAATAACAACAAATCATGGAAGGTAACTACCAACCTTTATCCAGACATCCAAGACACTATAATCAACATGTTATTGATTAAAATAAACCAAATAAACATTCCAAATATCTCACCAAAATTCATCCTTTGAGCATGCTTCCCCTAGCAGTATTCCAAACCCATGGTGCAGGGGCACCTACAACCATGTTTCAAAATCTACTTTGTTGATAGTTTGTCTTAGGGTCTTTGGGTGAGTTCAAGAGTTTTTAGATGATTTTTCATAGATTTTATTGAAAATAAGGTCTAAATAGACCAATATTTCATGTATTTAGGGATTTTGTGAGTTTGGTGATCAAATGTGCAAGTATGCACTCTTGCTTCAAAAAATTGTCAATTTTGCCATATAATCTTTGAAAGAAAATTGTTCAAATTGTAAATGGAAGTAAAAGAAAATAGTCTAAAATTTTTATTAGGGATGAAATAAAGGTGTTTGAGTGGTCTTAGGTGTCTTGGAAAGCAAAGTTGCATAATGTTGCTATTTATCAAAAATTGTCAATGTTAGCAATTTTTAAGACAAATGAAGGTCTTGGTAGTTTACAGGTGGTTATAGGTTGGTTATGGATGTGGATCAGCAGGAGAAGGGCCTAAAATTGTATTTAAAAACCTGGTATGGCATCATTCAAGAGGTTGGTGAAGTTTGAATAAGAAAGAAACTTGCATTTACACTATTATTTTGAAGATCTCACTGCTTTTTGTGTGTTTGCTGACCCTCTATGAGTTGTACAGGCTTACTAATGGTGTGATTGATATTATTCCATAAAGGAATGTTAATATTTTCATTTGGCTCCCTTTGAAGAGGTTTTCATTGAACTTTGTGCTTGGAATTCATAAATTTCTAGAAATCGGGTTGTTGGACAGTCAAGGGTTTGAGGGAAATTTAATGTCTTAGATGGCATCCCACCTATTGTGCTCCTTATGAATCAGTGGGGTGACGATGTAGGATGTACTTATGATGTTATTAGGATTAGAGAAGAACAAGTTTAAAGTTTTCTCATGAATGATGCTGGTTTAAGGGGAAATACCCTATTTTCTCATAGAAAATAATGGTGTAGACCTAAGAAAGAGGGGTGCAGAATTGCTAGAGGGAAGATGAAGGTTAATTAAGCTTTGGGGGACCTATACAGAGGTGTCTGGGTAGTTGGTTTGAATTGGGAAGCTATGGAAGGTAGAGTTTCAGTAAGGAGACCTAAAAACCCTTGTTTCCTAGGTTCTAGAGAGGGTTTTGAAATTTGTTGATGGAATGAGTACTTGGGGTCCTCAAAACTTGATAATTGTTAGTTTTGAAACCTAATACAAGACTTTTTTTGGTCATGGAGGCCTAGTGGTGGGTTCTTGAGGGGGTCCCTTTGTAAAATTGGCTAATTTGGGCCCTAAAATAGCGAAATTTATCATTTTGAGGAGTCTTAAAAGAGTACTATGTGGATTTTTTATATGTGAATGTTCATGATAACAAATGAAAAATTTCATGATTATTTTTACCACATAAGGTCATTACCCTACTGTCCCAAGAAACCCTCCAAAAACACAAGCAAAAATAAGGGTTTTCAAGGATTTCACAACTCCGAGCCTCTCCCATTCCTCTGAAGGGTCCAAAAACCTTCCAATACCTCTACAAAAAATTATCAAACACTCAAAATGCCATTACACTCATTATTTTTTAGAATCACCATCATGGTTCTTCACTTTCACATAGAAATGTTCTCTGGTCAGCCTAGTGCATCACTCCACCGACCAAACCCATGCTCTTCCAGAATCCAAAACACATTTGAAATATAAATTATTATGTTACACACCAATCCACTAAGTTATAGATCCATCATAGTGGGTGGCTTGGTGAAAATCAATACATTATAGCCTCAAACCCTTACACTGTCAAAGTAGGGCAGACTTGGAGAAATGACTGAAAATCTCTTCTAAAATGGTATTAAGACACAAAACCTTATTCAAGTGAAGATAAAGTCATGCATAAATTATCTCCCAAACCTTCAAGGCATCACACACCTGTACAGGTCCGTACAGAGAGAAAGAACACAGGAAAACATAGGAAAATAACAAAAATCAAAGAATTCCTTTATTTTATTTTATTCAAATCTTGAAGAGTAGCCTCCATTCAAGAATCTACATTATATTTATCTTTTTTCCCTTCAAATTCAAATCCCCCAATGTATCTAACTATTTTTGTAACTTCTTAACTAACTTATCTATTGACAACTTTGCCAAAAATGTAATTTTTTGCAAATGTCAAGCCAAATCTCCCCCCTAAACACCTAGAATGACTCAAAAGAACTAAATACATATTAAGAGTGGTCTCATAGACCTTATTTAACATATATCATTATCTTATACTCAAAAACAACAAGAACCTTGCTTTTACCCATCTTCACATGCACCAAAAACTAGCTCCTTTTTACCCAAGAAACTAGTGGTTTATTGAAAAAAACTCATCCAACCCCCACACAACCTAATGAATACTTCAAACAGGTATAAAATGGTCTGCACAAATGCAATTCAATAATAAACCACACTACCCCAATGCAAAACACACTTTAGCATATCAAAACCACTTGAAATCTCATGGAAAACTCAAAATTTCACTCTAGGGCTTCATGCCCAACACCCTTTTAGACCTCCCTTGCACACAAACAACATTCCCTCACCTATTTATTGATGAGCTTCCTTCAAATATTCTAAATCAGTCTTTGCATTGATGTTTTCCTAAAGCCTAGACAACAACTTCTTGAATTGACAATTTTCATTCAATGGTGCTCCCGCACCATGTATGCTTCCACAATTTGTATACATATATATGACATAAGTTGAAATTTTGTACGCTTTTCCATGCTTCTATTTTGATCCTATCTTGCAATCATGACATGCCACATTACCACTTTTCTTTAAGGCATTCTGGATTGAAAAAAATCATGTCACCTTTGTCTATGTTAGGTTAACTCTTGTACATGATGATTGTAAGTATTCTTTAAATGAAGCCTTGAATGACATATATTTTTCAATTAACTTGAATGGATAAATTTTTTAGGAACTAATATTCATCTCATTACCATGGTACAAATAAAGTTATCTATCATGTTGAAGAGAAAGACAAAGAGGAAACTAACAGACGAAGAGAAGGAAACCTTTAGAGAAAAGGAGAGAATTTGGGTGGCGACATATTGTGAAAAAAAAAAATGGAAACGATTGATGAAAACAAGCCAATTGAAGAGGAACCTCAATCGTCAAAAAGAGAAAAGGAATTGGAAGCACAAAAGGCATGAATGCGAAAGCATCATTTTAAGATAGGTTCATATACCGTAGTTGGAGACACACCCTCTACGACAAGTGAATATGAAGGGACACCATTAAGCACAAGCTAATATGGAGGAACACCATCTACCACAAGTGAATATGGATGAACACCATCTACTGCAAATGAATATGGAGGGACACCATCTACCGCAAGTGAATATTGTTGGACACCATCCAACACATCTCAAGTTGAGAGTACATCATCACTCAGATTTGACGAAGAAGGTATGCCATCATCCCCACGTGAGCCTCAAGGTATGTATTCTTATCCACCCTCGATCGAAAGTACACAATCTAGCCCACCTCAATTAAATATTGATGAAATTCCTAATGTTGAGATGTATGTACCTAGGAGAACACCACCTAGAATTTTGCGTAGAAATCCAAAGTATTTGATTAATATTGATGATGAGATTTTGCAGCACATGGAAGGTAAGATTCAACATGCACTTGTAGAAGATATGTTGATAAGATTTGGGAACGATTCTTTGAAAGGATAAATGAGACCGCAAGATGTCAACTATTTATAGAAATGATGCAAGGTGTAAAGTATAGGAACATCACGAAGACTCTTGGGTTGAGAACATCAAATGCATCGAGTGAAGACACTATTTTTAAGAATCTAATGGATGCTCATGAGAGTGTGGGTAAGACCTCACGCTCAAAGGATAGTAATGTCACCCAACGTGTCATTACATCAACTTTGGTAAGTTGTCAAACAAAGAGAGCTCATCTCATTAGAAAGACAAGCGAATTAACAGGAATTAGTAGATTTTTTTTTATCAAGAGCCACTCAAAGGTGGCAAAGAATTGAGGGCATTGATTCAAATGAATTATGGGCATTCTCGAGGAGAGTGTCACAAAAAGATAAAGAAGTTGTCAAAGCCTTGAGAACACTAATTGAAGAGTATTTTAAGAATAACACAAGGCTATCTCCAAATAAAAGGGATGTGGTAAGAAGGAGAATTGGTAGTCAGAATCGTGAACCACATCCAAAGCATTTTTTGGATATGACTCAAACCCAATTTTTTCGTAAATTTGAAAATGATTATCCTCAAATTAGTATTTCTCAAAGATTTTTTGAAATGCTTAAACCTTTTTATGTCAAGATAAATCACACATGCACTACTTGTTGTTGTAGACTACATATTGAATTCTCTAACCATTATGATGTTTATCATTCTATATGTTTAGATTTGCATACTAACGATGTTTTGCAAGATTGTGGCATAGAAGCCCCACCAAAATCTTCAAGAGAGTTCTTATCAATTTTTTTTATGTGAAATAGAGGATGGATAGATATTCTACAAGATAACATGCTTGGATGGTTCATGCAAGCATTGCAGTGGCTTCCAACGTATGCTAGTATGTCAACATATGGAAAGCACATATGAGGTGGGACATAAACTAGTAGAGTTCGAAAAGTATAAAATAGTGGCATATGCTACAAAAGATGGGTCTCAAGCAAAAATGTGTGATTTGGTTATTGAGAAGATTCTAGTGTACCAATTTATGTCCATGTTTTGTGATAATATATTGTCTACGTATGCAATGCATACCCATAGAGCCCGATGGTTGGACAAATAATTCAAGCTATACAAGGACACCTTTATAGTTGGAAGCATAGTATTAGTGGTTGACTTTGCAGAGAACTACACTCTACGACCACAGTGTGAGGTGCAGTCACAGTATTACAACTCCACACAGGTTTCAATATTTGTGCACATAACATTCATTCATGAATCTGATAGTACAAATGACCAAAGGAAGGTATTGAGGGAGTACCACTTTTACATTAGTGATGATCGCACACATTCTCCACACATTCTCTAGAGTTTGTGCAAGGTTGCTTCCAGATGTTCTACAGTGGTTTCGCTCAAAGGGGCATAGAATACGACCGACATATAATATGGTCGGATAACTGTGCAACACAGTTCAAGAACTCGCACATGTTCTATTGGTTGTGCAGGATGCATGCCATTATATGTGTTCAACATATGTGGAACTTTTTTGAGGCCGAACATGAAAAGGGGGAGCATGATGGTACAAGAGCATGTGTGAAAAGAGAATTAGCACTAGAAGAGTTAAAGTATAAAGACAGTGAAATTTTGATAGATGCAAAATCAATTGTCGAGTGGTGTAATGCTTCGATGGGTCCAGGTAATGAAGGTATGTATTTAGTTCATAGATGTTTTTGGTTGATGGATGATACTAATATTGCACCATATGAAGACTGTTGTACACTAACAAGATCGAGTGAGGTACACTCTTTCCTTAGCTCAAATGCAGGTTCATGGAGTATCGATACATGAAAGATGGCATGATTATGTTCTTCATGTACAATGCTTGGAATGATTGTGAGTTAGGGGAGTGGGTTGACAAATGGTTGACAAGTTATCTTAGCCCACTTCACACATATCACCCTTCGACGACATTGGAACTAACATAGATGGAATCATCGGTTGACTTTGAACACGTATCAGATCTAGTTCAATTAGGTGATATATCTACTTGCTTAGTTGTTGAAATTCCATATTTTTATCCTACTTTGTATTGTATTCGTAATGTTGACTAATTTCAAGAGATATTTTGCACATATCAATGCAGGGAATGTTTATGTAGTTATTGCAGATGGAGAAAATGAAGAGGGAAAAAACTATTACTTATGTTATTGTGTTGAGGCCAAAAATAAATTGGAGGCCCTAGTTATAGATGGACAAAACATAGAATACCCTACAGGCTCAGTTGTGGTTACTGGAACGTGGCTTAGAAGGTACCCACATTCGACTATTAAACATTGGTTATTTCACGACTTTGACACGCATCGTAAGATTCTTCATTACTCGAACCTTGTCATTGCATCCAATGTTCGTTTGACCAAATATGGGGGTAGACCTTTGAACAAGACCTTGTGGAAGGTCCGTGAGTCTAACCATGAGGCAATACTTGACACAATAAAGAGTAGAGCGGACTCAAATGGTTTGTTGGATTAATTTGTAAGTATATGCACATTGGTTCTTATTAACTTATACTTGTATGCACATTAATTTGTTTGATGCCAATGCTATCATATTATTTTACTTTTCCTATTTGTAAGTAACATACTAAATAGTGATTGGTGTCCTCTTGCAAAAAATACAGATATATGAGCCATCCAAGAGAATGTCAGCCAGAAAAGCAATGCAACATCCTTATTTTGATGATCTTGACAAATCTCCATCATGATTTGAAGCCATTAGAAAAGTGTGTGCAAAGCTTGGGGAGTGAATTTCAAGTTATTCATTTGAAGTTAACCTTATCATGAGCAACTATGATGTTGACACTATAAGAGCATCTGAAATTTCAACTTACTCTATTCATGAGAGGTGTTGTGTGCAATAGGTATGTTGGAATTCCCAATGAAGATGTATGACCAGGAGTGACTAAGTTGTGAGACCTGTATGCCTATATGTAAGTGCCTTCCATCTATTTTTATTTCATTTCCATTTTGGATACTCTTTATTTTTCTCTTTTACTTTGCGTATTTGTAAGTAAACTACTAAAAATTGATTGATCTCTCATTGCAGAAAATGTTGATTTATGAGCCATCAAAGAGAATCTCAACCAAAAAAGCAATGCAACATCCTTATTTTGATGATCTTGACAAATATCAATTTTGATTTCAAGCCATTATAAATGAGCATGTGAAGCTTAGTGAGGGAATCTCAAGTTACTTAATTGAAGCTATCCTCATAATGAGCACCTATGATGTAGACATTTAAAGAGAATCTTGAATGTATGAGTGACATTGTAAAAGATCTATGAGAATGAAGCACCTAATGCATTGTAATGAGATTTACTTACATAATGAGATTTACTCAAATATTATAATTTTGGAGTTCATGTTTGGTGCAATAGCACCTTGTTCTATAAATGCCTTCAATAGGCAAATTTACAAAATTTGAATTTTGAAATGTATACAATGTGAAAAAGGTCATATAAAGGTCATATGTAATGTATTCAAAGTCTCAGAGAGGTCATTAGGTGATTAGAGAAGTGATATAAAGCATGTAAGGTCGAGAAAAACAAAGATCTTTTGTATTCTTGAATATTTACAATCAATAAAGTCCCTATTTTAGTGATTTTATGAGTTTTTCCAGTTGTTCATTAACTTTTACGGCCTGTACAGTAGTTTAAGGACTTGAATCTTGTTGTTTAAGGTAGAATAGTGAAGTATCTTTCATTTGAATTTATTTAGGAGGGTATCCATTGAGTTTATCATTAGTTTGAACTGATTTTCCTCAACTCGATTTGTAAACCAATAATGACTACTCCACTAAATTTGATAGTTTAGATCAGTGTCTAGTAAATTATTATTAGGATGTTTTAGGTGTGTGTGTGTTTATTTGTATAGGGGAATTCAAGAAAAAAAGGTGGAGTTTCTGCTAAAGGGTTTTATGATGAATTTTCAAGTGAAAAGTGTGGCTCCAAGTGGTGTTTTGAGGAAAACTTCTCAAATGACTTCACAAAAAAATGAATGATCTAGATAGCTATTATTGAGTTATAACACATACTTCAAAATCAACATGACTATCTTGGAACATGTGCATAAAAAATGACCTTCTTCGTTGTCCTCATTAGGCTAACTAGGCCTAATTTACAAAGGAACATACCTTTAAACATTCAACAACCCCCTTAACTTGTTGGGGAAGAAATTATCATGTATCCAAACCCTCAAATCCACAATTTTTCTTAGGAAAAACTCACTCCACCATGCCAAACCAAAACCCTTATTTTATGCTAGTATAAGGAGGGTTTATTGAAAGGAATGGTTCCACACCTTACTAGAACATACCACCACCTCATAATTTCTAAAAATAACCTGCAAAAACTCAAAAGACAATCATCCAACCTCTACATGCAATATTTTATCAAACCCTAGGGTGAAACCTCATTTTTCATGCCCTTTTCCATCAAAATATATAGAGGCAACAACACAAACCCCATAAAAATTATTACCTTTCACTTAGAAACTTCTCATCTGATCCTACAGGATCGCGTTGGGCCCCTCTACAAAAAAATCTCTTGATTTTTGCTATCTCGGAGTGGTTTTCCCATGGCGGCGAATTTTCACTTGATGGAAAAAGCGTCAAATGCAAGCAGTGGAAAGTTGCAAAGTGGTGCAACTTTCATTCCACAACTCATGTGACTAAGAAGACTATTCCACTGTGTCCGAATAGGTATTTTTATGCTAGGCATGGTCCTCTTTTGCACCAAAACATGCACAATCACTTCGAGCTATGTTCCACCGGATCAATCCCTTAAGGGTCAAAAGTGCAAAATGGCTGCAAACTTCCGCATGCTATTACTCAGATACCATGATGCTTAAAAAATTCTCATCTAATCATACAGGATTGCGTTGGGTCCCTTTAAAACATCTCTCTCAGTTTTGGCTATCTCGAAGTGGTTTTCCCGTGGTAGCAAATTTTCACTTGATGGAAAAAGTGTCAAATTCAAGCTGTGCAAAGTTGCAAAGTGGTGCAAATTTCTCTTTGCAACTCGTGTGACCAAGCTGAATATTCCAATGCATCTGAATAGGTATGTTAACGCTAGGAATGGTCCTTTTTCGCACCGAAACACGCAGAATCACTTCGAGCTACGTTCCAGCGGATTGATCCCTTAAGGGTCCAAAGTGCAAAATGGCTGCAAACTTCAAAATGCTATTACTTAGATACCATGATGCTTAAAAACTTCTTGTTTTATCTACAGGATCACGTTGGTCCCCTCTACAAAAACCTCTCTCAATTTTGGCTATCTCGGAGTGGCTTTCCCGTGGCGGTGGATTTTCACTTGATGGAAAAAGTGTTAAATTCAAGCTATGCAAAGTTGCAAAGTGGTGTAACTTTCGCTCTGCAACTCATGTGACTAAGAAGAATATTCCAACACATCTGAATATGTATGTTTATGCTATGCATGGTTCTTTTTTGCACCAAAACACATGGAATCGCTCCGAGCTATGTTCCACTAGATCGATCCCTTAAGGGTCCAAAGTGCAAAATGGCTGCAAACTTCAACATGCTATTACTCAGATACCGTGACACTTAGAAACTTCTCATCTGATCCTATAGGATCATGTTGAGCCCCTCTACAAAAAAATTTCTCAGTTTTGGCTATCTAGGAGTGGTTTTCCCGTGGCGATGGATTTTCACTTGATGGAAAAAAGTGTCAAATTCAAGTTTTGCAAAGTTGCAAAGTGGTACAACTTTCACTCTGCAACTCATGTGACCAAGTGGAATGTTCCAATGCATCTGAATAGGTATATTTACATTAGGAATGGTCCTTTTTCACACTGAAACACACAAAATTGCTCTGAGCTACATTCCACTGGATCGATCCCTTAAGGGTCCAAAGTGCAAAATGGCTGCAAACTTCAACATGCTATTACTCAGATACCATGATGCTTAGAAAATTCTCATCTATTCCTATAGGATTGCGTTGGGTTCCTCTACAAAAACCTCTCTCATTTTTGGCTATCTTGGAGTGGTTTTCTCGTGGCGACGAATTTTCACTTGATGGAAAAAGTGTCAAATTCAAGTTGTGCAAAGTTGCAAAGTTGTGCAACTTTTGTTGTGCAACTCATGTGACCAAGCGGACTCTTCCAATGCATCCAAATAGGTATGTTTACTATATTCATGGTCCTATTTTGCATCGAAACACGTGGAATCACTCTGAGCTACATTCCACCGGATCGATCCCTTAAGGGTCCAAAATGCAAAATGGCTGCAAATTTCAGCATGCTATTACTCGGATACCATGATGCTTAGAAACTTATCGTCTGATCCTACAGGATTGTGTTGGCCCCCTCTACAAAAACCTCTCTCAGTTTTGGCTATCTTGGAGTGGCTTTTCTAGTGGCGACAGATTTTCACTTGATGGAAAAAGTGTCAAATGCAAGCAGTACAAAGTTGCAAAGTGGTGCAACTTTCATTTTGCAACTTGTGTGACCAAGCGGACTATTCCAATGTGCCTGAATAGGTATGTTTACACTAGTAATGGCCCTTTTTCGCACCCAAGCACGCGGAATCGCTCTGAGGTACGTTCAACTGGATCGATCCCTTAAGGGTCCAAAGTACTAAATGGAAGCAAACTTCAGCATGCTATTACTCAATTACCATGATGCTTAGAAACTTCTCATCTGATTCGATAGGATCGTGTTGGGCCCCTTTACAAAAACCTCTCTCAGTTTTGGCTATCTCAGAGTGGTTTTCCCATGGCAACAGATTTTCACTTGATGGAAAAAGTGTCAAATGGAAGCAGTGTAGAGTTGCAAAGTGGTGCAACTTTCATTTTGCAATTCATGTGACCAAACTAACTACTCCAATGCATCCTAATAGGTAGGTTTATGCTAGGCATGGTCCTCTTTTGCACCCAAACATGTGGAATTGATCCGAATTGCGTTCAACTAGATTGATCCCTTATGATGGCATGCAAAACAATGGAAAAGAGAAACATACAAATGATGGTTGGGAAGTCTGAGTATTTGACACAAAAAGCGTATGATCATTGGTGCAGAGCACCTTGTTCCTCCATTTGATGAAGAAGGTCTAGTTTAGTGGTTTTAGTGATTATTTGATGGTGAATAGGTTGGTGAATATGTTGTTGTGGGTATTTTGAGCATGCTTTGTCTTGAATAAGGTCAATTAAGACCATTAGGTATGTTTTAGGGTGACTTTTGGGTTTAGTGATAAAAAATGTGAAAATTTCAATCTTACACTAGAAGTTGTCTTTGTAGCCTTTGAAGAAAAAATTGTGAATTTGTATATGAGTGTGAAAGAATGGAGTTTTGTTGATGTAATAAGGCTATTTGTAAGCCATTTTTGTGGGTTTAGAGGTCATTAGTTGTAGTCATTAGGTTGGAGGAGTCTAAAGTTGCAAATTTGTAAGTTGCTTCAAGCAACAAATTTGAAATGCAACAATTACTTGTTTTGAAAGTTGGTTTTTAGTTAGTTGAGGGCGCGGATCAGTTAGAGAAGGGTGTAAAAGAATATGTAAAGCCTTGAGAGGCTCGAATGGAGGTTGTTTTTGAACTTTTGGAGAATATCTAATAAGAATTATTCACACTGTTATCTATTTTTCAGATTTTTGATACAAACTTGTTGATCTTGTACTTGGTATAGCCTGTAGCTTTCTTGTACGGTCCCAAGGATGACATGGATTGAAAGAGGGCTGCATTTTCTTTCTTTTGGTGGTAGTTTGTTGCAAAACCATAAAGGAATATGAGAGTTCTTATCATTGAGTCAAGTGAATGTTGGAGTCTTAGTGGGCATATTTGAGAGAAGCTGTGTCAAATCACAACTTGGTTGAGCCACTCTACATCACCAATGGTTCTTTGCAATTTGAAGAGTGATTGAGAGTGTGTTGCTTTGTTAAATAGACCTATTCGGGGGTCTAGGACAACATTGAGTCCATTTCTTATTTGTATTATAAATTATAACTTGCTTTCTCTCGAGTCCATTTCATATACAAGAAATAATATTGGAAAAATTTGACATATAAATCTTTCGATGGTGATGCATCAAGAACATATTGGAATATTTTTATGAATCATTTCATGGAATACCAATTGAAAACGTTTTTCTTTTCTTTTAGATAAAGTTGTTTAGCATCAATCAATTAATATTCAAGATAAACCATGAAGGAAAACAATGATCAATGTTAGGGCTAACCAATTAATAATTATACACGTGAATAAGTCAAGCATGTACATATCAATAAGGGAAGCCCAAGTACTCAAAAAAATGTAAGACTCAAGAAGTATACACACGAATACATAGTATACACAAATTAATATAAAATATATGGATGAATACAAGGTATACACATGAAAACATGTAAGCTACAAAGTATACATTTGAACACACGTAAGTCACAAAGAATACACGTAAGTTGTAAAGTATACACTTGAATACATGTAATTCATATCTATTGAACCATCAATTTAGAATGCAATTATGGACACCATCGATAAAAGATATTTGTATTAACCAAATAGCCATGTAGGCATACATCAATATATGTCGATATGAGTATGAAATATATGTACAAAATAGCCATATAGGCTTACGAGAATACCATATAGGCATACAATGTCAAATATGTCCAATACAAAATATGTACAAAACTTCCATGTAGGCATACAACAAAGGGCTCTCGAATCAAAAGTCATTGCTCTCCATGCTCTGGAAATAAAATATTTCCCTTTGATTTTCAATCGGAGGATGATAGGTTTGTCACTCATTTTTCCTGCACTCAAAGAGTGCTCCTTCTGCTCCTTCTACTGTTTAGTTCATGGTGAAGTTTTAACTATTACAATAAGAAGTAAAGACATGAATATATATAAATTACATTATAAAAATGATATATTTGATAAAATAATCACTTACCTCCATCTCATAATCTCTCTCCATGAGGGATATATTCTCACGCCCATGCTTAGGCATGCTCAAGCCCTATATAAACCATACAAATATAAATTAAACTATTTGAATCAATAATGGTTTGATTTTTCACTAACTAACATCTATAACTTGACGAATGTAAATTGAAATTTACTAATTTGCATCATACCTCCCCTGTCAGAGCCATCAAGGATTGTATAGAAGATGAAACACCAATCTCAATTTCCCTCATCACATTTAGAGGTGTTTCAACTTGTAACATCTGAAAATAAAACAACAAATTATTCAACGTAATCAACGATGTGCATATAGACTACACAAATCTATTAAGTACAATTCATTAGTTAAAATATTTATTCTATTATCTCCATGTAGGATTGAGTAAATCCATCGCCACTAAGAAGTGTTCCATGAAAACCTCCAATATTAGTCTGTTCAACATCCAAAATTGCATATTAAATTACCATTCGTAAAACAATGCTATTAACATGTAATAAATTTATAATTGTTTACTAGTTACATACCCCAGTGATAGGTGTACTGTAGAAATAAGTAGGTGGGGGGCCGATGTATCCAGTCTCAACACTGTGACCCTGCAATTTTATTAAAATCATAAAACATTTTTAGTTAATCTTGCATTTCAAAATCAAAATTTAATAAATTAAATTTAATGAACATGCACTAAATTTTACCTGACTATCAATGCCATATGCCTCATGCAAAATTTCAGTTGTCCTCTCCATCTCCATAGTTGTAGATGGATCCTGCGTAGTAGCCTCTTGAGTGTTGGTGGGGTCATATGAACAAGTAGCCCTGCAATATTGACACACATGTGTTCGAAGGCCACCACTCAAAGACTCCCCTAGATGGCATTGTAGAATAGGGCTAGTATGATGGATGACACTCTGGGTCAAAGTGTTGATTGCTTGTAATGTCTCTATGCCAACACTTTCCTTTGCAATGGAAGGCATAACAATGTGCTCATGAGGTGGCCTAGCGAGAGCTCATCTACCTTGCCATGTAGGATCCGACTATGCACCGGGTCTATCCTTAGCTAATCCCCCACCTCTCCCCTGTAAATCCCTCATATCAAAAATATTTAGGATTTTGTTCAATATGAACTCACTGTATAGTTTCCTAAGGAAATATTGCAGGACCTCACAATTGTTGCATGGTGGGTAATCAAAGACCATGTACCACCTATCATAAAATTGGTCCCTAATCTATTGGTTGTGGCACCAATGGATAGGAAACCTCTTCGCATTAAGGGTAAGATTTTGACTTGTGCATGGGTCGGTGAATAATGAGCAAAAATCACCTTTTGTAATTTTTAAACCCTTTACATCTTTATTTGATAGTTTATTTGCATAATAATCCCTAGCCACATGCCTCCTATCTTGCCATCTAGTTATTTGTTTGCTAATTGAATCTGCATTTTTTAACATATCTTTCAATGAATTTGCTAGGGTCATTCTTTCTATGGTTGAACCATTTGGATCACTCAACTTACTGATCAAATCCTCAATTTATTTTTTTTTGTTCTCAATTTCACCCATTAAATTTTGTTGAGTGCCAGGAGGGGGTTGAGTGATTGGTGGAGAAGGTTGTTGTTGTGGTTGATTTTGATCTTAAGGATTTGGTTGGTCTTCCTATTGAGGATCTTGAGGGTTTGTAGGTTGATTTGTATCTCCTAAAAATTCAAACAAATATATATCAAATTCAACCTAAAACTAATAAATTCAACCTAAAACTAACTAATTCAAAACAAAAAGCACATAAACCTTACCTCTCAGACCTCCTCATCATCGTGGCACCATCATTGTGAAGAAATAGAAATTTTTGGTGAAGAATTTTTCTGAATGGATCCTCCTAGAACACAAGCACAAAATATAGGGGTTTTGGCCGCAACTAGAAGAAAAAAAAAGTCGAAATGCAAATGACAACATTTCTCTTTTTCTTTTTACTTTTAACAAGCAATAACGCGCTCACATTATTGGCTTGTTGTTTTCGAGCCTCAGGCTTGGCACAATAAGCCATAATGTGAGCGCGTTATAATGCGAGTGTGCTATAATGTGCTCACATTATGAATTTTCAAAAGTTTTTTTAAAAGTGTGCACGAAATGGCTACCCATTTCCATGCACCCACCCCACTATTTGTCCAAAATCTAAAGAGATGTAACTCTAAAAGTTTAAAATAAAAAATGGTATGAGATGAGTGTGAAAGTTTGGTTTTTGTATGGATGATGAATTCTCATTATATGTCTATTACAACATAGGTCTTAGATCCTAGGTTGGTTTAATATTTAATTCTAGAGACTAGAATTTTAAGGTTTTTGGAAATTTATTCTGACAGTTAGAAGCATCACTTTGTATTTCAAAAGCATCCTTGTAACTTTCAAATGCGTCACACGATGAAAAACATGTTGCAATTCCTTGTATTAGATGTGAAAAGTTATGGAAAAAGAATCAACCTAGGTCAAAAAAATTGCTATGTTTATCAAAAGTGTCAATATGTTTCAAAAGTGTTACTATGCAAAGATTGGGGTTTTTGATTGATAGAGAGAAATTTTGGTCAAAAGTGTCAAGTTATCCAAAAGCATTGATATGTAAAGAAGATGTGTCATTTTTTTTAGCATAAGCATCTAGTTGCTATCATAAGTGGTACAGAGTTATCAAATGCATCATTGTTATTGCAAAAGAATCATTGTAACTACATAAGCATGGTTTTGTGATTGAACCTAAAATATTTCTAGGGTTTTTGTTTTGATGATTGATTTTGATTTTTTTGGTCTAGAAATAGATATCATATAGCAGAGAATAGCATGTAAAATTGACTCCAAGGTGTATTTGGATAATTCATGAGTTTAATGAACAAAATGCTATAATGGATAGTCATTGGTATTTACGAGATAACACATCAAGTAGTACAACCTACTTAGTAATAAAATGTGTGTTGAATTAGTGTAGGTCTACCTAATGAAGTGTAATACCTTCAAATTAATGAGTGACTAGGGTATGCTAAGGTCATGCACCACCTTAACACCCCTTACCTTGAAAAGGATGAGGTCCTAATAAGGAATAATTGTCACCTCAACAGGAGAAGAGTACATGGTGAGTAACTTTGAGTATGATATTGTACCTTGCACCACACTAAAACAACAACAAAAGGTCTTAAATGCTACTATACACAAGATTTTTAGAATTTCTATGAATAGTGAGCCTGTCCGAGGATGCCTGAGTCTAGGGGGTTGCCCCTCTTCTCATCACCTATACATGTCTTGGCAAACCAAGGATTATGAGGCTTGAATTAGAGGATGCTGACTACACCTGGGTAAATTTTTTTTTCTCCCCCCTTTATATACCTCATCGATAAATGTGGTTGAGGTCATCCTTGAGGTGATGAAATCCCCAAGTAGGCCTCCTACTAAATTAAATGGAAGATACTAGTGTTTTTGATTCTCAAGATCACATGTAATGTAGGAGAAGAGTATACTTTGTTAGTATTCCTAGGCTATGCAAAAAAATTGTACTCTAATAGTGTTTTTGATCTCCAAGATTGCACATAGTGTGAGGAGAGAGCATACACACTAGAATCTTGCCAAACATGGTAAACAATTCTTTAATTAAAACCTAAATTAAAATTTTAGTTAATTTTAAAAATCAAATATTTTAAAGTTGTTTTCCCTACATAAAACACATGAGTAGTTTATCTATTTTATCTTCTCCCAACATTCACCAAGGCTACATAGATAGGTTAGTTCCAAAATAGAGAGAAAATTTTAGGGTTAGAAAATAATTCAAGTACCAAAATCAAAAGTGTTACTCTAAATATCAAAAGAATCACTATAAAAAATCAAGCCCATCATTATACCTATCCAAAGTAAACAAATAATTATAATTATCAAATGCGTCATCAAATCTCAAAAGTGTTGTAACTCAAAAGTGTCATTGCAGGAATCAAAAGCGTCATTGTAACCTGTAGACCTAACAAAACAAAAGAAACAAATGCATCAGTGCAGGAATTAGAAGAATTTCCATGCTTTGCAGGTAGTGTCGTCGTATAATCAAAAGCATAAATGTGTGTTGCAAAAGTGTCGATCTATGTCAAAAGAATATTTGTAACCTTTAACTCAAGAAAACTCAAATTGATGTTAGATCAGGGACATGGGTCCCATCAAGTGTGCCAAAATGTGAATGGGTAATAATGGAAAGATCAGATAAAGAGGGAAAATAATAAGAAAGGTTAGTCAAATCAAAAATCAAGACCCAATTGATTGAATTAAACCTATTACTAATGAAGTGACAAGCTAGAATCAAATGAAATAAACAAGAAACAAGAGAATTAGACAATTAGACCCTAATTTTACCTCACTCAAGAATGGAAGTCCTTAGTCTATTATGGAATTATACTTTGGATATGTTGAATTGCTCAATTCTTGCATAAACCTAATTGTGCAAAAGCTTAAAATATTGATGGTTATGGAGATCTAATTGATATGGAGATAAAATTGCAAAAGAGAGAGGTCCTTTGAATGGAGGATGAGGCTTGTTTTATAGATTTAAGGATATTTGATCGATGGTCGAGATTGAAAGATGAGATCAACGCCTAAGTGTATTAAAGAGTAAGGAGCCATACATGGATATGAAAGGTTTAGTTAACTGAATTTGAATTTGAGAAATTCATTTTGAAGGGAATGTGTAACTAAATGAATTTAATAATTCATTTAATTATTTTTTATTATATTAGCAAGCAAGGGCCTTGATCTCGCGGTATAAAGTAGCCAAAATCATAGACAACAAAAAGGTTGGGGAAACAACACCAGCTAGACCCGATAAAACAACAACAAACAATTACTATTAAGTCTTCAAAGGAGGCACACATGAAAAATAAGTAGTGAAAGAATCCACAAGATCATTGTAATTATAATAAAAAACTAGATTATGCCACATACTAAACCAAAACTCGGTCCACCGACAAAACTAGAGAGTAACCAAAGACCAGTAGGTCCAAAACCATAACATAGCCAACATGAAATAGTAGTCCAGGATGATCAACTAGAGAAATGATAGTTTAAGAGTAGACATAATAGAAGGACAAAAAGGAGATCAAAACATAACAAAAGAGCCATTAATTGTATTTTGCAACTAGTGCCCAATTTTCACCAATTTGGGAAAAAAATTCCCTCCAATCCGGGACTTCTTCATTTTCCATGTCCTTTTCTTCATCCTATTTCCCTATCTTCTTTAGCTTCCTCTTAATTTTAGTTTGACCAATAAATTCTCCCACCATTGCATGATACATTAGATCATTGGTAACCTTCATTAGGATGATGATCACCTTCTCCATATCTTCCATCTAAACCTGCATGAAGGTTATCCTGCTTTTCAAGAAAACAACATTAGTATCATCAAAAATAGAAACATCTTGGACTTTGTCCTTCACTTCAATGACCTCCTCCATTTCACTAGTATCCTCTTCCTTTTCAATTTCTTCCTCCTCCTTGTCCTAGGTATCCTCCTCAACCTCTTCTTCTCCCATCTCATAAGAACTATCTTCAAACTCCATATCTTCACTCTCCTCCTCCTCTT
The DNA here is from genome assembly GCA_007115665.2 of Sequoiadendron giganteum. Lineage (NCBI taxonomy): Eukaryota > Viridiplantae > Streptophyta > Pinopsida > Cupressales > Cupressaceae > Sequoiadendron > Sequoiadendron giganteum. The sequence continues at coordinate 394,633,691 of CM021106.1, forward strand.
GAGGTTCAAACTCTTCCATGAGGTTCAAACTCTTCCATTTTCAAATTTTTGTCTTCGTCTAACTCAATTTATTTTTGTTTCCATTTTTTATCCACAAACTTGACCTTGGCTAACCTCACTGATCTTAGGCCCCCACTCATCAAATCCATATACCCATCCTCCTCTTCCTCCTTCTGGTTTCCTTTTGGGTCTTCATTAATAGTTATAACTTCCTCATTCTTCTTCTAGTCTTTTTTCACAAGTTTATTCTAGGGGGGTTCAAGCAACATAGGCGAATGCTTCATCTTTTCTGGGGTGACTCTAAGCAACTCATACTCAAGGGTTTTGTCCACAAAATCTTTCTAAGGTTTGGAACCATAGGATTTAGTACCAAAATGGCCAATGGGATAGCAATCAAGGGGGATCCCTCCCTCAAACAAGAAAACTAGGTAGTAGGCCTAGGATTAGGTGCATGGTGCATTTGGTCACCATCTTGGGCTAAACCCCGTTCCTCTTCATCATTTTGGGGATGGTTCTCTTGTCGAACCAACAATAGGTTTCCATGGGGGTTTTTAGAAAGCACAAATTTGTAAAGGGCTAGCATTAGACCCCAATGCAAAGGGGACAATACCCCATTCTCAATTTTTTTTCTGCAAAGAGGATAGAAAATAGAAGGGTAGGTTGATTCTATCATTATGGTGGATATGGTTAAGAAGAGGAAAATGGTCAGAATGGATCATCATATATCTTCCTTCAAGGGTAAAATAACACATAATAAACATGCTTACCAGGGAAAAAAGAAGAGGGAGTTCAAGCTGCACATAACCATTATGAAACCTTGTTATCTTCTCACCATTGTGCAAGAATTTATCCACAAATTTTTGATGATTTAATCCACTTTTATTAGCCACCTTCCTTTCATCATATCTTAGACTAGTAGCTTTTTCTATGAATTATTTCGTGACTTCAAACTTCTCCGTCCCAATTGAAACATTCCCTTTTTTCCAGGAATTAGTGAACTTGGTCATTAGCTTTTCATTATAGCCTTTCATTACTTTGAAAAAGGGAGCCATGCCTACCCTTCTAAACATCTCCCATAAATCAGAATTTTTCTTAAGAGCTACACAGTTTGGAGGTTCAGTGTGTTTCCTAGGCCCACCCATTTTAGTAGCTTGCAAACTTTTAGCACTCTTTGATTGGTTAACAATTTTCTTCATTCCCTCCCAAACAACAACCTCACCACCCAAATAGACACCAAACTTGCAGAGAAAACCATTAGAGATAGTAAGAAGCATGTTGTCATTAAGAATGTTTAAACCAATCTTCCAAATGAAGAAAACCACAAATTGAAAGTCGAGGATAAAATTGGAATGATTACCCTTCCTCATCATAAATGTCACCAAAAAATCCAACTCAAACTAAGCCTCAAGAATGTTGTGATTAGATACATTTAGCATGTTAGATATTTTTGAAATGACCCAAGCATAGTAGTTGCCAATCAACATGTGACATAGAGGTTGCTTAGGAATGATTACCTTATTAAATATTTTCTTGATGCCCATCTTCTTATCATTAGCCTTGATTTGAAGCATGCCACCCTTATAATCATTAATAGTTACCACCTTAAATATTTTCCTGACACTAATCTTCACATTATTAACCTTTATTTGTAACATGCCAACCTTATAATCATTAATTCTTAATCTCTTACCATCACCATATCTAATTATCACCCCACCTAGGCCCTTTAACCACAACTCATAAGTTGTAAACATTTTCAAACATTTATTTTAACACATTATCCTTTATTGCCTTTGAAAAATAACCATACTCCCAAAGGGATCAGGTGCTACACTTTACTTCCTCATTAGCAGCAGTGTTCATGGCACAATTTCCTTCCCTATAAACATGTTGGATTTTGCAATGAGTGAAAAATTGCATTTGCATCTTACAGTTATCCATTATATCTCTGAATTATTGGTGAACAACACTCTTGCCCTCAAAAATATCAACAATCAATTTAGAATCTCCTTCCAAAAAACCTTTTGGAAACCTAAGTCTCTTAACAACTTGATACCACCCCAAGTAAGCATACCCTCTGCTTTATTATCAGAATAGATTCCAATATTTTCACCATAACCAACATATAGTCACCAAGATGGTTTCTTATAAGGCCACCTACCCCTGCCAAGCCAGGGTTACCTTTGGAGCAACTATCAAAATTACATTTGATCCACTCTCTCTCCAAAGGGCTCCAGACAGTAGTCTTCCTTGAAAGATGGGTAGTCCAATTAATATTTATAAGATCCTTTTGAAGACACCATAATTGTTTGATTCTCATTTCCTTGTATGAATACATAACCTTAGAATAGTTGTATCTCCCTACTTCCACATTTTCCTTAATTTGAGTCTTTATGGCCATACATAACTCATTGTTGTTTCTCTCAATTTCCTTGAAGATCCTATTGTGTCTCTCCTTCTAGATCCCCCAAGCTATAAAAGGAGTAAATTGATTCCAAATATCCATAATGATCTTATTTGAGTAAGTACCGAGGGACCAACTATCAATAAACATTTTTATCGAAGGAGGGGAAATCCAATCTCTGCATAACAAGGGGAGGCAGAAGGATGAGAAATATCTAGAGAATAGACAATGGAAGAATAGGTGCATGATTGTCTCCTCCTCCACTTTACAAAGAACACATATGTTAACCAAATGGAACCCCCTTCTAACTAGGTTACCAATAGTTAGGATTTTTCCATGAGAAGCAACCACCCATAAGTAGTTAATTTTGGGAGCCAAATTTTTTATCCACACTTTATTCCACAGAGAATCCCTATTAGCAGTTAAAGGTTTCTCTAATTCCTCATAGGAATTTTTGATAGAAAAACAACTAGAAGGGTTATTAATCCATAATATTTCATCTTGCCTATTTTTAGAGAACCAAGTGGCCTCCCCAATTAAGCCATTAAGCCTTTGCACCATAGGCTCCCAATTTTGTTGTTTATCACCTCTCAGGTTAGCCCCCTTAAGAAAGTTGTTAAAGTCCATCCACCTAGGCTCAACTTCCTCCTAGTTAATATATCCAACAACCTTCTTACCATAGGTTTTGGTCAATCATTTTTTGAGGGGGTTAAGATTGTTTAACAATGAGAGAGGGGCCCATTATTCCAAGAGTTTTTCTAGAATTTAGTCACCATACCATTCCCAATATGCATTCTAGCACCCTTTCTTAGAATAATTTTGTTTTTAATCAAGTGGTTCTAGAAGAAAAAACCATTAGGTAGTTTGGAAGAAGTGAGGAAATAACCTTGATCTTTGTTTCTCGGGTATTTAGCTCTAAGGATCTTCACCCAGTCTTTGGTTCCTTCCAAAATTTCCATCCCAGTTTAGCTGTGAGAGCCTTATTAAAGAGCTTAATTCTCCTTATCCCTAGCCCACCAACACATTTTGGAGCACAAAATTTATCCCACCCAACAAGCGTCAGTCTATTTTTTCCCTCTGTTCTAGACCATAAGAATCTTTTTTAGATTTTCTCAATTTTATCTGCAATAAAGGCAAGGATATTGAATAGAGATAAGTAGTAGACCAAGATATTTTGAAGCAAGGCTTTTAACATTTGGAGATTCCCAGCTTGACTCAAAAGTTTTCCTTTCCAACCAACCAACTTACTTTTAATTCTTTCAATGATGTGGTTCTAGTAGTTACTATCCATTTTTTAAGAGATCAATGGTAGGCCAAGGTAGGAGGTAGGAAAAATAGCTTCTCAACAACCCAAAATTTGGACAACTCTATCTTTCACCATTTGGTTAGCATGAAAGAAGTATGCTGACCCAAAGAAGTGGCATAGTCATTTAGGATGCCCTTATAATTTCTAGATTCACCAATCAAAGCTTCACCAAAAAAAATAGTATCATTAAAAAAATATTGATGAGAAGTAGTCTCGAGTGATGAAGCAACCTTGATACCTTTCGTCACCTTAGAATCAAGAAGTTTTTGGATATTTCTGAAAAGGACTCTGACAACAATAATAAAGAGGTACAGGGAGAGAGGGTCCCCCTGCCTAAGACCTTGACCACAGGAGAAGAAACCAAAAGGGATTCCATTCACCAAGATCAAGCACTTTAGGGTAGTAACAAAAGCAGTGATGAAATTTAGAAATCTTTCATTAATCCCAAACTTTTTGAGAACAACAAATAAAAATGACCATGAAACCCTATCATAGGATTTAGAGATACCAAGTTTCAAAGCCATCCCCACATTTTTTCTAAGGTCCATAGAGTGGAGCATTTCATGGGTGGTTATAGCCACATCCAAAATATTTCTTCCTTGAACAAAACCTTTCTAGTTTCGAGCTATGATTTTATTTAAAAAAAATTTAAGTCTCATTACAATTATCTTTGAAAAATATTTATACATAGTGTTGTAGAGACTAATAGGTCTAAAGGCATGCATAGAAGAAACCTCTACATATTTGGGAATGAGGGAAATGAAAGTGGCATTAATTTGATTAAGAATCCTACCCGCCCTAAAGAAGTCTCTAACAACATTAAACATGTTCGACTTAACAATATCCCAATATAGCTAGAAGAAGGTCGAGGGGAACCCATCAGGTCTAGGGGCTTTGTAAGCACCAAAAGAGAAAACAAACTCTTTCACCTCCTATAGAGAAACAATTATAGAAATCACCTAGAGATCTTGATCAAAAATTACCTTAGGGATAGCTTGAAGGATATCATCAAATTCCTGTTAGGCAGCCACCTGTTCATTCTGAAAGGAAGAGAAGAAGGGAACAATGTATTCAATAATTTAATTTTTGGTAGTAGCCAAGTTTCCATTAGATTTATTAAGTTTCCTGATCCCATTCCTACTTCTGTGTTTTATAGTGGATTGGTAGAAGAATTTAGTGATGCAATCCCCATCCTGGAGCCACTAAACATGAGATTTCTATTTCCAAAAAATCTCATCCTGTTTGTTGATCTTAAACCATTGGGTTCTCAAGTTATATTCTTGGTTACAAATATCTTCATTCACCATCCTAGACTCCATATTATCCTACACTTCCTTCATCCTTTTAGCCAATGCCTTTTTAGTTTCAAAAATGTTACCAAAGGTGAGCTTGTTCTATCCCTTCACTCTTTCTTTAATTATTCTCAATTTATAAACAATACAAAACATAGGGGTGCTAACTAAAGGTTCATTCCACCATTTTTCAATTAAAGTAGAAAATTCAAGGTGAAGGGTCCACATTATTTGAAATCTGAAGGGGAAGGGGCCTTTAATAGAGTCAAAATTTCTCTTTAGCATGATAGCATTATGATCAGATCTTGTTCTTGGAAGGGCTGTGATGGTCGATTCCACAAAAGGATATAAAAGTCATGGAAAATCCTAACCTGGGAATTGGACATTCCAATAGGTGACTAACATCTTCTTATGGTCATTCATTTATGTTGTCAAACCAGGGAACACATACTTGAAATGGAGCGGCACTGTATGTGCACTAAGAACCAGTTTCAACCACAATTTACTAGAAATAAATGCTTGAAAGGAATTCTACTTATGTTGCAGGAGCGTAATGTAAAGTATTCTTAACTTAAGCATAACTTAATCAAAGCAAAAATTATGACAACTATTACTAAGGAACAAACTATGAACTGTTCTTATGCTGCAGGAACAATATAAAACTGAGTTTGCGCTGAAACCTTCAAGAATGAAATTTTAACTTATAATCAATAGGAAATAAAAAACTAACTACAGATACTCACTAAGTGGGCCCCCTTAGCAAGCATCAACTAGTTTATGCAAGAATTGAACTCAAAACTTCATCAGCTTTTATTCATAAACTTGGAATCATATACATTGATCATTCTGCTTGTAAGAAAACTAACACAAAACTCCGTTTCTCATTATAATACTAATCTTAATACACTCTATTCTGTTTCTTTTTCACTCATGCAAGAGGAACACTTATTTATAGAAAAGCAACTAACTACCTAACTCTAATAGAGAAAGACGTGGACATAAATGCCTCCTGACGCCAAGGAACAAACTTCTCATAAATGAAAGCATATCTGTTCAACCGATTCAGAGAGAATCTAGCATTCCACTCTTCCTCGATTAATGATCATTTAGATTTCCTCCCAATGACCCGGTTAGAGAGTCTTTGTTGGAACAACTTCCTCAATTCCGTGCTAGAAATGGACTTTAGTGCAGGGCCGAGATCTGTTGCGCTTTGACTCGTTCATGTCTCTTTCAACAACCTGCGATACACATGGCGATAAAAGAAAAAGAAAGCACACACACAATAACACGATACACATTCATTAATCACACATTAAATCCATTTCATTATCCAACAACCACATGCATTATATCAGTCATTCAGGAGGTCAAACAGGGCAATAAATATAGACACAAAGATGTTAAGCTGCAAGAATATAGGAATGTGTTGCTATAGGATACTACCCAATTTTAGATAAAAAGTCTTTAATCAAAGAGTTTAAACAACCATTAGGAAAAGAGTAAGTGTATTAAAAATACATCATAATATTCAAATTATGAGCATATTTCGAGCTCATCAGGCTGAAAGATAAAGGTACTGAGAAATGTTCCAATTGGATGAGACCAAAAATCTATCCTTTTTAACTTGAGTCATCTGATTATCAAATCTTCTGTTGGACCAAGTAAACCGAGTGCCTAGAAGGGGGACATCATATAACCCCACGAAGTTGAAGAATCCAAACAAATCCATCATACTCTCAGAATTGTCAACCAAGTCTCTCTACTTTTCTGAAGGTATAAGTAGAGAGTTAAAACCTCCTCCAAGCATCCAAAAGTCCTTTCTACTTTTTATACTATCATCCAAAAAATCCCAGAGCAACAATCTTTCATGATGGGAATTAGGAGCGTAAATATTGATCAAATTCCACTTTTTAGATATAATGAGGTCTTCAAAAGAAACCATAAGACATTTTTTACCAGAGAAACCCTTAGAGCCTTTAAAGTTTTGATCGGTTCCAAAGAGTATCAATACCCCTCGAGGAACCATTAGCCTCACTCAAAAAATAATTGGCCTTGAGCCAAATATTTAGAATAATCTTATTAAATATTTCCTTCTTCATTTTTGTTTCCTGAAGTAACAAAACATCCACTTTGTTATCCAACAGGCATTTTTTGACCAAAAATTGTTTATAGGGACTATTAAGGCCCCTAATATTCTAGGATTAAATCTTCATCACAAGGGGATGGTTAACCAAGACACTGAGAAATAGAGAGGGAGAAAGCCACCTCTCTTGCTTCTTTTTAGACTTTAGGCCCGCAATTGAGTCCAAAGTCTTTTTCCTACTTGAAGCCACACCACACATTGTGTCTTTGTTTCTTGTTTCCTTTTGGGAGGGTCTTTCTACCTTATTTCATCCTCCTACATCTGGTTTATTTTTCTTTTTTGAATTGTTAGTTTGAATCCAGTCATCATCAACCACCTAGTCTGAGGGTGAAGATGGAAAAGGGTTAAGGTTTTACTTGGTTGAGGGTAGAGGGTTTACAGTATAGGTTTGAGGGTATATGGTTGAAGGATTAGGTTTAGGGTCCAATGTAAATGGTAGAGGGTATAGGGGTTGAGGGTTTAGGGTTTAAGGATTGAGGGTTGAGGGTTTAAGGGTTGAGGGTTTAAGGGTTGAGGGTTGAGAATTGAGGATTGAGGGTTTAATGTATAGGGTAGAGGGTAGAGGGTAGGGGGTTTAAGGGTTGAGGGTTGAGGATTGAGGGTTTAAGGTTGAGGGTTGAGGATTGAGGGTATAGGGTATAGGGTCGAGGGATTAAGGTTGAGGGTCCAATGTATAGGGTAGAGGTTTAGGGGTTGAGGGATTAAGGGTTGAGGGTTTAGGGTTGAGGAATTATGAGGTTATAGGGTAGAGGGTATATGGGTTGAGGAATTAGGGTTTAAGAGTTGAGGTTTGAGGGTTGAGGGATTAAGAGGGTATAGGGATTGAGGGATTAGGGTTTAAGGGTTAAGGTTTGAGGGATTAAGAGGGTATAGGGGTTGAGGGATTAGGGTTTAAGGGTTTAGGGTTGATGGATTAATAGGGTATAGGGGTTGAGGGATTAGGTTTTGAGGGTTGAGGGTTGAGGGTTGAGGGATTGAGAGGGTATAGGGGTTGAGGGATTAAGAGGGTATAGGGGTTGAGGGATTAGGGTTTAAGGGTTGAGTGTTGAGGGTTGAGGTATTAAGAGGGTATAGGGTTTGAAGGGTTGAGGGTTGAGGTATTAAGAGGGTATAGGGGTTGAGGGATTATAGTTTAAGGGTTGAGGGTTGAGGGTTGATGGATTAAGAGGCTATAGGGGTTGAGGGATTAGGGTTTAATGGTTGAGGTTTGGGTTGAGGGATTAATATGGTATAGGGGTTGAGGGATTAGGGTTTAAGGGTTGAGGGATTAAGAGGTTATAGGGTAGAGGGTATATGGATTGAGGGATTAGGGTTTAAGGGTTGAGGTTTGAGTGTTGAGGGATTAAGAGGGTATAGGGATTGAGGGATTAGGGTTTAAGGGTTAAGGTTTGAGGGATTAAGAGGGTATAGGGGTTGAGGGATTAGGGTTTAAGGGTTGAAGGTTGATGGATTAATAGGGTATAGCGGTTGAGGGATTAGGTTTTAAGGGTTGAGGGTTGAGGGTTGAGGGATTAAGAGGGTATAGGGGTTGAGGGATTAGGATTTAAGGGTTGAGGGTTGAGGGTTGATGGATTAAGAGGTATAGGGGTTGAGGGATTAGGGTTTAAGGGTTAAGGGTTGAGGGTTGAAAGATTAAGAGGCTATAAGGGTTGATGGATTAGGGTTTAAGGGTTGAGGGTTGAGTGATTAAGATGGTATAGGGGTTGAGGGATTAGCGTTTAAGGGTTGAGGGTTGAGGGATTAAGAGGGTATAGGGGTTGAGGTATTAAGAGGATATATTTCTCCCCCTCTCCCTCCCACTCTATCTTTCTCCCACTCTCCCCTTCTCCCACTCTCTCCCACTCTCTCTTTCTCCCACTCTCCCCCACTCTCCCCCTCTCTCCTTCCCTCTCTATCTCCATCTCTCCCACTATCTCTTTCTCCACCTCTCCCTCTCCCTCCCTCTTTCCCTCTTTCTCTCCTACTATCTCTTTCTCCCACTCTCCCCCTCTCTCCCTCCCACTCTATCTTTCTCCCACTCTCCCCTTTTCCCATTCTCCCACTCTCCCACTCTCTCTCACTCTCTCTTTCTACCTCCCTCTCATCTCCATCTCTCCTACTATCTCTTTATCCCCCTCTCCCTATCCCTACCTCTCTCCCTCTTTCTCTCCCCTCTCTCTCTCCCTCCCACTCTATCCTTTCTCCCACTCTTCTTTCCCACTCTTTCCACTCTCCCACTCTCTCCCACTCTCTCTCTTTCTCCCCTCCCCCTCTCTCCCTCCCACTCTATATTTCTTTCACTCCCCCCTTCTCCCACTCTCCCACTCTCTCTCACTCTCTCTTTCTCCCAATCTCCCTCTTTCTCCCTCCATCTTTATCTGCATCTCTCCCACTATCTCTTTCTCTCCCCCTCTCCCTCTCCCTCCCTCCTCTCCTCTCCTCTCTCCCTCTTTCTCTCCCACTCTCCCACTCTATTTCTCCCACTCTCTCTCTACCTCCCACTCTCTCCCTCCCACTCTATCTTTCTCTCACTCTCCCCTTCTCCCACTATCCCACTCTCCCTCTTTCTCCCTCCCTCTCTATCTCAATCTATCCCATTATCTCTTTATGCCCCTCTCTCTATACCTCCCTCTCTCCCTCTTTCTCTCCCACTCTCCTCTCTCCTCCTCACTCTATATTTCTCCCTCTCCCCCCTCTCCCTCCCTCTATCTCCATCTCTCCCCTCTCCTCTCTTCCCTCTCTCCCTCCCTCTCTCTCTCTTTCTCTCCCACTCTATTTTTCTCCTACTCCCCCTCTCTCCCTCCCACTCTATCTTTCTCCCACTCTCCCCTTCTCCCACTCTCCCACTCTTTCTTTCTCCCACACTCCCCCTCTCTCCCTCCCTCTCTATATCCATCTCTCCCACTATCTCTTTATCCCCATCTCCCTCTCCCTCCCTCTCTCCCTCTTTCTCTCCCACTCTCTCTTTCTCCCACTCTCTCTTTCTCTCCCACTCTCCCTCTCCCTCTCTCTCTCTCTCACACACACAATCACCTCTATCTCCTCTACTTTAAGGGTATAGGGGAGAGATATAGAATTAGGATAGAGGGTATAGACAAAGAGGGAGAAAAGAAATATATTAAAAAAACCATATTTCATATAATGCGTGCATGTTTTGAAGAAGTAGAGATGTTACCTCTCTAGCAATAAATAATGTGCTCGCATTATAACTTCCACTAAAAATGGTAAAAAAACTCAATATACACATGATGTCAAGGCCCACAGTCTGCATATTCTCTTGGTTTTGTGTGTGCTCCGAAAAAAACTAGCTTTTTGATGATGTGAAGTGTGCAAGCATGTTTTTCACATTCCACCACATTTTCCATGATCTTTCTACCACCTTTGCATGAAATAGTAGATTTTCCATGTTGAAAGACATATAATATCAATTCAAGTTTGAATTCCATTGAAAACTGATATACAATTGAAGTTTGCAGTGGAACAAGCTTTTGAAAAAGTCAAATTGTTGTGAAGTTTGAAGAAAGAAGAAGCTAAGGCTACATAATTGGGTTGAAATTATCCATTTGAAAGTCTAGTTTTTTAGGTATGTGAAGTCTTTACACATTTTCTTTCAATGGCTTGCTTTCATTTTTGTTACTTTGCATATTCCATGTTGATCATTTTTTGTTTGTCATTATAACCTTAGGTTGTCAATGCACATTTTCAATTACACAATTATGTACACTTGCCAATTACCATTTTAAACCTGATGCAGAGCATCTACCAAGATCCACAAATCATCAAGGGTACTTCTGACCCTAACTTAAATTGAAGAAGATCAACCAACAAACTCAGTCATTTTTTCATCAAAATCCTTCAATTTCACTTGATTTCATATTTCCACAAAACATTAGAACTTGGCTCCGAATTTTTGTCAGACTCAAAAATAGATTAACCATCATAAAATTGATTGTAACATAGCATAAACCTGATTAAAAACTCAAAACCATTCAATTCATTCATGATTCACTAATTCAAGAACTCAATGCTGCAACTTACATGGAAAAATTTAAAAAAATCATGGAAGGTAACTACCAACCTTTATCCAGACATCCAAGAAACTATAATCAATATGTTATTGATTGAAATAAAACAAATACACATTCCAAATATCTCACCAAAATTCATTCTTTGAGCATGCTTCCCCTAGCAATATTCCAAACCCGTGGTGTAGGGGCACCTACAACCATGTTTCAAAATCTACTTTGGTGACAGTTTGTCTTAAGGTCTTTGTGTGAGTTCAAGATTTTTTAGATGATTTTTCATAGCTTTTACTGAAAATAAAGTCTAAATAGACCAACATTTCATGTGTTTAGGGATTTTGTGAGTTTGGTGATCAAATGTGCAAGTATGCACTCTTGCTTCATAAAATTGTCAATTTTTCCATATAATCTTTGAAGGAAAATTATTTAAATTATAAATGGAAGTGCAAGAAAAGAGTCTAAAAGTTGTATTAGGGATTAAATAAAGGTGTTTGATTTTTCTTAGGTGTCTTGGACAACAAAGTTGCATAATGCTTCTTATTTAGCAAAAGTTGTCAATGTTAGCAATTTTTAAGACAAATGAAGGTCTTCGTAGTTTATAGGTGGTTATTGGTTGGTTATGGATGTGGATCAGTTGGAGAAGGGCATAAAAGTATATTTAAAAACCTGGCATGGCCTCATTCAAGAGGTTGGTGGAGTTTTAATAAGAAAGAAAGTTGCATTTACACTATTTTTCTAAAGATCACACTGCTTTTTGTGTGTTTGTAGAACCTATACGGGTTGTACAGGCTTAGTAATGGTGTGAAATTGATATTATTCCATAAAGGAATTTTCATACTTTCATTTGGTTCCCTTTGAAGAGGTTTTCATTGAACTTTGTGCTTGGAATTCATAAATTTCTAGAAACCGAGTTCTTGGACAGTCAAGGGTTTGAGGGAAATTTAATGTCTTAGATGGCATCCCACCTATTGTGCTCTTTGTGACTCAGTGGGGTGACCATGTAGGATGAACTTAGGATGTTCTTAGGAGTAGAGAAGAACAATTTTAAATTTTTCTCATGAATGATGTAGGTTTAAGGGGAAATGCCTTATTTTCTCATAGAAAACAATGGTGCGGACCTAAGAAAGAGGGGTGCAGCATTTCTAGAGGGAAGATGAGGGTTCCTTAAGCTTGGGGGGACCTATACAAAGGCTTATGGGTAGTTGGTTTGAATTGGGAAGTTGTGGAAGGTAGAGTTTCAGTAAGGAGGCCTAAAAAACCCTTGTTTCTTAGGTTCTAGAGAGGGTTTTGAAATTTGTTGATGGAATGAGTACTTGGGGTCCTCAAACCTTGATATTTTTTAGTTTTAAAACCTGATAGAAGATGTTGTTTTGGTAATGGAGGCCTGGTGGTGGGTTCTTGAGGGGTCCCCTTTGTAAAATTGGCTAATTTGGGCCCTAAAATAGTGAAATTTGTCATTTTTAGGAAAGTGTCTTAAAAGAGTAATATCTAGATTTTTTATATGTCAATGTTCATGATACCAAAACAAAAATTTCATGATTAATTTTCCCACATAATTTAACCACCCTATTGTCCCAAGAAACCCTCCAAACATAAGCAAAAACAAGGGTTTTCAAAGATTTCACAACTCTGAGCCTCTCCCATTCCTCCCAAGGGTCCAAAAACCTTCAAATACCTCTGAAAAAACTTATCAAACACTCACAATTCCATTACACTCATTATTTTTTAGAATCACCATCATGGTTATTCACTTTCACATAGAAATGTGCTCTGGCCAGCTCAGTGCATCACTCCACTGACCAAACCCATGCTCTTTCAGACTCCCAAACAAATTTGACATCTAAATTATTATGTTACACACCAATAAACTCCCCCAATGTATCTAACTATTTTTGTAACTTCTTAACTAACTTATCTCTTGACAACTTTGCCAAAAATGCAATTTTTTTGCAAATATCAGGCCAAATCCCCCCCCTAAACACCTAGAATGACTCAAAAGACCTAAATACATATTAAGAGTGGTCTCATAAACCTTATTTAACATAGATAATTATCTTAGACTCAAAAACAACAAGAACCTTTCTTTTACCCATCTTCACATGCACCAAAAACCATCCTTTTTACCCAAGAAACTAGTGGTTTATTGAAAAACACTCATCCAACCCTCACACAATCTTATGAATACTTCAAACAAGTCTAAAATTAAAATTCAATTCAACAAGAAACCATGCTGCCCCAATGTAAAACACACTTTAGCATATCAAAACCACTCAAAATCTCATGGAAAACTCAAAATTTCACTCTAGGGCTTCGTGCCCAACACCCTTTTAGACCTCCCCTACACACAAATAGCATTCCCTCACCTATTTATTGATGATCTTCCTTCAAATATTCTAAATAATTCTTTGCATCGATGTTTTCCTAAAGCCTAGACAATAACTTCTTGAATTGACAATTTTCATTCAATGGTGCTCCCGCACCATGTATGCTTCCACAATTTGTATACATATATATGACATAAGTTGACATTTTTTATGCTTGTCCATGCTTCCATTTTGAGCCTATCTTGCAATCATGGCATGCCACATTACCACATTTCTTTAAGGAATTCTGGATTGAAAAAAATCATGTCACCTTTGTCTATGCTAGGTTAACTCTTGTAAAGGATGATTGTAAGTACTCTTTATGAAGCATTGAATGACATATATTTTGATTAACTTGAATGGATACATTTTTTAGGAACTAATATTCGTCTCATTACCATGCTACAAATAAAATTATCCACCATGACAAAGAAAAAGACAAAGAGGAAATTAACAGATGAAGAGAATGAAACTTTCAAAGAAAAGGAGAGAGTTTGGGTGGAGGAATATCGTGAAAAGAAGAAATTGGAAATGATTGACGAAAACAATTCAATTGAAGAGGAACCTCAACCATCAAAAAGAGAAAAGGGATTGGCAACACAAAAGGCACGAATGTGAAAGCATCGCCGTAAGATAGATTTGGATACCGTAGTTGGAGACACACCCTCTATGGCAAGTGAATATGAAAGGACACCATTAAGCACAAGTGAATATGGAGGGACACCATCTACCACAAGTGAATATGGATGGACAGCATCTACTACAAGTTTATATGGAGGGACACCATCTACCATAAGTGAATATTGTTGGACACCATCCAACACATCTCAAGTTGAGAGTACATCATCACTCGAATTTGATGAAGAAGGTATGCCATCATCCCCACGTGAACCTCAAGGTATGTATTCTTCTCCACCCTCGATTGAAGGTACGCAATCTAGCCCACCTCAATTAAATATTGATGAAATTCCTAATGTTGAGATGTATGTACCTAGGAGAACACCACCTAGAATTTTGCGTAGAAAGCCAAAGTATTTGATTAATATTGATGATGAGATTTTTCAGCACATGGAAGGTAAGATTTCAACACGCAGTTGTAGAAGATATGCTGATAATATTTGGGAACGATTCTTTGAAAGGATAAATGAGACCATAAGATGTCAACTATTTGTTGAAATGTTGCGGGGTGTAAAGTATAGGAACATCATGAATAATCTTGGGTTGATAACATCGAATGCATCGAGTGAAGACACTATTGTGAAGAATCTAATGGATGCTTATGAGAGTGTGGGTAAGCCCTCATGCTCAAAGGATAGTAATGTCACCCGACGTGTCATTACATTGACTTTGGTAAGCTGTCAAACAAAGAGAGCTCATCTCATTAGAAAAATGAGTGAACAAACAGGAATTAGTAGATAAACTTTATCAAGAGCCATTCAAAGGCGGCAAAGAATTGAGGGAACTGATTCAAATAAATTATGGGCATTCTCGGTGAGACTGTCACGAAAAGATAAAGAAGTTGTTGAAGCCTTGAGAACACTAATTGAAGAGTATTAGAAGAATAACACAAGGCCATATTTGAATCAAAGGGATGTGGTAAGAAGGCGAATCGGTAGTCAAAATCATGAGCCACATCCAAAGCATTTTTGGATATGAATCAAAACCAATTTTTTCGTAAATTTGAAAATGATTATCCTCAAATTAGTATTTCTCAATTTTTTTTGAAATGCTTAAACCTTTCTATGTCAAGATAAATCACGCATTCACTACTTGTTGTTGTAGACTACATATTTAATTCTCTAACCATTATGATGTTTATCGTTCTATATCTTTAGATTTGCATACTAACGATGTTTTGTAGGATTGTGGCATAAAAGCCCCACCAAAATATTCAAGAGAGTTATTATCAAAAAAATTATGTGAAATAGAGGATGGCTAGATATTCTATAGGACAACATGCTTGGATGGTTCATGCAAGCATTGTGGTGGCTTCCAGTGTATGCCAATATTTCAACATATGGAAAGCACAAATGAGGTGGGACAAAAACTAATAGAGTTCGGGAAGTATAAAATAGTGGCATATGCTACAAAAGATGGGTCTCAAGCAAAAACGTCTGATTTGGTTATTGAGAAGATTCCAATGTACTAATTTATGTCCATGTTTCATGATAATATATTGTTTGAGTATGCAATGCATACTCATAGAGCCCGATGGTTGGACACACAATTCAAGCTATGCAAGGACACCTTTCCAGTTGGAAGAATAGTATCAATGGTTGACTTTGTGAAGAACTACACTCTACAACCACAATGTGAGGTGTAGTCATAGTATTACAACTCCACATAGGTGTCTATATTTGTGCACATAGCATTCATTCATGCATTTGATAGTATAGATGACCAGAGGAATGTATTGAGGGAGTACCACTTTTACATTAGTGATGATCACACACATTCTCCAAAGTTCGTGCAAGGTTGCTTCCAAATGTTCTATAGTGGTTTGGCTCAGAGGGGCATAGGATACGACTGACATATAATATGGTCGGATAATTGTGCAACACAGTTCAAAGAGCATGATGGTGCATGAGCATACGTGAAAAGAGAATTAGCATGAGAAGAGTTAAAGTATAAAGACAATGCAAACTTGATAGATGCAAAATCAATAATCAAGTGGTGTAATGCTTCGATGGGTCCAAGCAATGAAGGTATGTGTTCATTTCATATATTTTTTTGGTTGATGGATGCTACTAACATTGCACCATATGAGGAATATTGTACATTAACAGGATCGAGTGAGGTACACTCTTTCCTTAGCTCAAATGCAAGTTCATGGAGTATCGATACACGAAAGATGGCATGCTTTTTTTCTTCATGTACAATGCAATCCTGGAATGATTGTGAGTCAGGGGAGTGGGTTGAAAAATGGTTGACAAGTTATCTTAGCCCACTTCACACGTATCGCCCTCCGGCGGCATTGGAATTGAAACAGATGGAATCATCGGTTGACTTTGACCACGTATCAGATCTAGTTCAACCAGGTGATATATCTACTTTCTTAGTTGTTGATATTCCATATCATTATCTTACTTTGTATTGTATTCATAATGTTGACTAATTTCAAGAGATTTGTTGCACATATCAATGCAGGGCATGTTTATGCAGTTATTGCAGATGAAGACAATGAAGAGGGAATAGACTATTACTTGTGTCATTGTGTTGAGGCCAAAAATAAATTGGAGGCTCCAGTTATAGATGGAGAAATATCAAATACCCTATAGGCTCAGTTGTGGTTACTGGAACGTGGCTTAGAAGGTACCCACATTCGAGTGTTAAACATTGGTTATTTTAAGATTTTGACATGCATCATAAGATTCTTCATTACTCAAACCTTGTCGTCGCATCCAATGTTCATTTGACCAAATATGGGGGTAGACCTTTGAACAAGACCTTGTGGAAGGTCCATGAGTCTGACCATGAGACAATACTTGACACAATAAAGAGTAGAGCAGACTCTGATGGTTCATTGGATTAATTTGTAAGTATATTCACATTGGTTCTTATTAATTTATACTTGTATGCACATTAATTTGTTTGATGCCAATGCTATCATCTTCTTTTACTTTACCTATTTGTAAGTAACCTACTAAACAGTGATTGGTCTCCCCTTGCAAAAAATGCAGATATATGAGCATCCAAGAGAATGTCAGCTAGAAAAGCAATGCAACATCCTTATTTTGATGATCTTGACAAATCTCAATCATGATTTGAAGCCATTAGAAAATTGTGTGCAAATCTTGGTGAGGTAATTTCAAGTTATTCAATTGAATTTAACCTTATCATGAGTAGCTATGATGTAGACATTATAAGAGCATCTAAAATTTCAACTTACTCTATTCATGAGAGGTGTTTTGTGCAATAGGTATGTTGGAATTCCTAGTGAAGATGTATGACCAAGAGTGACAAAGTTGTGAGACCTGCATGCCTATCTATAAGTGCCTTCCATCTATTTTTATTTCATTTCCATTTTGGATGCTCTTTCTTTTTCTCTTTTACTTTGTGTATTTGTAAGTAAACTACTAAAAATTGATTGATCTCTCGTTGCAAAAAATGTTGATTTATGAGCCATCAAAGAGAATCTCAGCCAAAAAAGCAATGCAACATCCTTATTTTGATGATCTTGACAAATCTCAATTCTGAATTCAAGCCATTATAAAAGAGCGTGTGAAGCTTAGCGAGGGAATCTCAAGTTACTCAATTGATATTTGTCTCATAATGAGCACCTATGATGTAGACATTTAAAGAGAATCTCGAATGTATGAGTGACATTCTAAAAGATCTGTGAGAATGAAGTACCTAAGGAATTTTAATGAGATTTACTTGTAATTATATTTACTCAAATACTATAATTTTGGGGTTCATGTTTGGTGCAGTAGCACCTTGTTCTCTAAATGCCTTCAATACGCAAATTTGCAAAATTTGAATTTTGAAATGTAAACAATGTGAAAAAGGTCATGTAAAGGTCACATGTAATATATTCAAAGTCTCAAAGAGGTTATTAGGTGATTATACAAGTGATATAAAGCATGTAAGGTCAAGCAAAACGTAGATCTTTTGTATTCTTGAATATTTACAGTCAATAAAGTCCCTATTTTAGTGATTTTATGAGTTTTTCCAGTTGTTCGTTAACTTGTACGGAATGTATTGTAGTTTAAGGCCTTGAATCTTGTTGTTTAAGGTAGAATAGTGAAGTATCTTTCCTTTGAATCTATTTAGGAGGGTATCCATTGAGTTTATCATTAGTTTGAATTGATTTTTCTCAACTCGCTCTGTAAACCAATAATGACTACTCCACCGAATTTGATAGTTTATATCAGTGGAGTAAGTTAGTATTAGGATTTTTTAGGTGTGTGTGTGTTTATTTGTGTATGGGAATCCAAGAAACAAAGGTGGAATTGTTGCTAAAGAGTTTTATGATGAATTTTCAAGTGAAAAGTGTCGCTCCAAGTGGTGTTTTGAGGAAAACTTCTCAAATGACTTCACAAAAAAATGACTGATCTAGATAGATATTATTGAGTTACAACACATACTTCAAAATCAATAGTGACTGTCTTGGAACATGTGCATCAAAAATGACCTTCTTCGTTGTCCTCATTAGGCTAGCTAGGCCTAATTTACAAAGGAACATACCTTTAAACATTCAACAACCCCCTTAACTTATTGTGGGAGCAATTATCATGTATCCAAACCCTTAGATCCACAATTTTTCTCAGGACAAACTCACTCCACCATGCCAAACCAAAACCCTTATTTTATGCTAATATAAGGAGGGATTATTGAAAGGAATGGTTCCACACCTTAGAAAACATGACACCACCTTAGACCTTCTTAAAATCACCTACAAAAACTCAAAATACAATCACCCAACCTCTACATGCAATATTTTATCAAACCCTAGGATGAAACCTCATTTTTTATGCCCTTCTCCATCAAAATCTACAGGGGCAGCAACACAAACCCCATAAAAAATATTCTATGTCACTTACAAAATTCTCATCTAATCCTAAAGGATCGTGTTAGGCCCCTCTAAAAAAAATCTCTCAGTTTTGGTTATCTCGGAGTGGTTTTCCCGTGGCAGGGGATTTTCACTTGATGGAAAAAGCGTCAAATGCAAGCAATGCAAAGTTGTAAAGTGGTGCAACTTTCATTATTCAACTCATGTGACCAAGAAGAATGTTCCAATACATATGAATAGGTATTTTTACACTATGCATGGTCCTCTTTCACACCCAACCAAACGGAATCGCTTTGAGCTACATTCAATCGAATCGATCCCTTAAGAGTCCAAAGTGCTAAATGGATCCAAACTTCAACATGTTGTTACTCAGATATCATGACACTTAGAAACTTCTCATCTAATCCTACAGGATCAAGTTGGCCCCCTCTACAAAAACCTCTCTCAGTTATGGCTCTCTCGGAGTGGTATTCCCTTGGTGGAAAATTTTCACTTGATGGAAAAAGTGTCAAATGCAAGCAGTGCAAACTTGCAAAGTGGTACAACTTTCACTTTGCAACTCATGTGATCAAGTAGACTATTCCAATGCATCCGAATAGGTATTTTTTCGCTATTCATAGTCCTCTTTCACACCCAAACACGCGGAATCGCTCTGAGGTACGTTCAACCGAATCAATCCCTTAAGGGTCCAAAGTGCAAAATGGCTGCAAATTCAATATGCTATTATTCAAACACCATGACACTTAGAAACTTATCATCTAATCCTACAAGATTGTGTTGGGCCCCTCTTCAAAAACCTCTCCTTTTTTTGGCTATCTCGGAGTGCTTTTCCCGTGGCGGAGGATTTTCACTTGATGGAAAAAGCATCAAATGCAAGCAGTGCAAAGTTGCAAAGTGTCACAACTTTTGTTCTGTAACTTGAGTGACCAAGCAGACTATTCCAA
This sequence comes from Sequoiadendron giganteum, assembly GCA_007115665.2. Classification (NCBI taxonomy): domain Eukaryota; kingdom Viridiplantae; phylum Streptophyta; class Pinopsida; order Cupressales; family Cupressaceae; genus Sequoiadendron; species Sequoiadendron giganteum. The sequence continues at coordinate 394,653,656 of CM021106.1, forward strand.
TGCATTTGAATAGGTATGTTTACGCTTGGCATGGTCCTCTTTCACACCCGAACATGCGGAATCGCTCTGAGGTACGTTCAACCGGATTGATCCCTTAAGGGTCCAAAGTGCTAAATGGCTGCAAACTTCAACATGCTATTAGTTAGATATTGTGACACTTAGAAACTTTTCATCTAATCCTACAAGATTGTGTTGCACCCCTCTTCAAAAACCTCTCTCGATTTTGGCTATCTCGGAGTGGTTTTCCCGTGGCGGTAGATTTTCACTTCATGGAAAAAATGTCAAAGTCAAGTTGTGCAAAGTTGCAAAGTGGTGCAACATTCGCTCTGCAACTCATGTGACCAAGAATAATATTCCAACATGTCCAAATAGGTATTTTTATGCTAGGAATGATCCTCTTTTGCACCCAAACACGCAGAATCGCTCTGAGGTATATTCAACCGGATCGGTCCCTTGAGGGTCCAAAGTGCAAATTGGCTGCAAACTTCAGCATTCTATTATTTGGATAGCGTGACACTTAGAAACTTCTTGTTTGATCCTACAAGATCATGTTGGGCCCCTCTACAAAAACCTCTCTCGATTTTGGCTATCTTGGAGTGGTTTTCCTGCGGCGAAGGATTTTCACTTGATAGAAAAAGCATAAAATACAAGCAGTGCAAAGTTGCAAAGTGGTGCAAATTTTGTTCTACAACTCATGTGACCAAGTGGACTATTCCAATGCATTTGAATAGGTATTTTTACACTAGGCATGGTCCTCTTTTGCACCAAAACACTCAAAATTGATCTGAGGTACGTTCAACCGGATCGATCCCTTAAGGGTCTAAAGTGTTAAATGGCTGAAAACTTTAGCATGCTATTACTCAGATACTGTGATGCTTAGAAACTTCTCGTCTAACCCTATAGGATCATGTTGGGCCCCTCTACAAAAACCTCTCTCATTTTTGGCTATCTCAGAGTGGTTTTCTCGTGGTAGCATATTTTTACTTGATGGAAAAAGTGTCAAATGGAAGCAATGTAAAGTTGGAAAGTGGTGCAACTTTCATTTTGCAATTCGTGTGACCAAAATAACTACTCCAACGCGTCCCGATAGGTAGGTTTATGCTAGGAATGGTCCTCTTTCACACCCAAACATGTGGAATTGATCCGAGTTTCATTCAACCGGTTTGATCCCTTTTGATGGCATACAAAACAATGGAAAAAAGAAACATACAAACGATAGTTGAGAAGTCCAAGTATTCCACACAAAAAGCATATGATCATTGGTGCAGAGCACCTTGTCCCTCCTTTTGATGAAGAAGGTCTAGTTTAGTGGTTTTAGTGATTATTTGATGGTGAATAGGTTGGTCAATAGGTTGTTGTGGGTATTTTTAGCATGCTTTGTCTTGAATAAGGCCAATTAAGACCATTAGGTATGTTTTAGGGTGACTTTTGTGTCTAGTGATCAAAAATGTAAAAATTTCAATCTTGCACTAGAAGTTGTCTTTTTAGCCTTTGAAGGCAAATTTGTGAATTTGTATATGAGTGTGAAAGAATGGAATTTTGTTGATATAATAAGGCTATTTCTAAGACATTTTTGTTGGTTTAGAGGTCATTAGTTGTAGTCATTAGGTTGGAGGATTCTAAAATTGCAAATTTGTAAGTTGCTTAAAGCAACAAATTTGAAATGCAACGATTACTTGTTTTGAAAGATGTTTTTTAGTTAGTTGAGGGTGTGGATCAGTTAGAGTACCATCTATATTTTGATTCCATGTTGGTTTTAGAGAATATCTTGAAGGTGGGAGAGATATATTTGGCATTCTAGGCTTGACATCTCTATGTGATAGGCCTGATTTTGTGTAAAATCTGATTTTTGATTGTTTTCATAAGTGTTTTGTGACAAGGGTTCTTGGGAGAATTTTATTTGTGTTGGAAAAGGTTGTAAGAACCTATTTGTGGTTGAGGGGTGTTGGGGTGAGCCAAGGTACTTGATTCCTTGTGTGGAGTAGCCCAATCAGGCCTACCTTATAGCATTCTATTTTTGCCTGTCATGGCTTTGTCTTTTGTTGTCAAGACATGGGCCTTTGAAGACTTATGGGAATTGGTATAAGATTCCTAGAGCCAATGTCCTTGGTCTGGTTAATTCCTTTTAAGTGGTTCTTGTGTTGATTGTCCTAGTTGGTTAGGCTGCAAGGAATAAGAGGCCTAGTTTGGAAGCGATAGGTCAGAGGTGGTTCCCAAGCATAAGGTGAGTTGTATTGAGTTGGGTTGGTCATGTTGGGAGGTTTCCAAGTCTTCTCCAAGTTCTGGTCATGTTTGGTTTGATAGATTCCATGGTTGGGTAGTTGAGTTACCCTTTTGAGTCAAGTGAATGTTGGAGTCTTAGGGGCATATTTGAGAGAATTTATGTCAAATCACAACTTGGTTGATCCACTCTGCATCACCAATGGTTCTTTGCAATTTGAAGAATGATTGAGAGAATGTTGTTTTGTTAAATAGACCTATTCAGAGGTCTAAGACAACGTTGAGTCCATTTCTTATTTGTATTATAAATTATAACTTGCTTTCTCCCGAGTCCATTTCATATACAATAAATAATATTGCAAAAATTTGACATATAAATCTTTTGATGGTGATGCATCAAGAAAAGATTGGAATCTTTTTATGAATCATTTCATGGAATACCAATTGAAAACATGTTTTTTTCTTTAAGATAAAGTTGTTTAGCATCAATCAATTAATATTCAAGACAAACCATGAAGGACAACAATGATCAATGCTAGGGCTAGCAAATTAATAATTATACACGTGAATAAGTCAAACATGTACATGTCAATAAGGAAAGCACAAGTACTCAGAAACATGTAATCCTTAAGAAGTATACACACGAATACATAGTATACACAAATTAATATAAAGTATATGCACGAATACAAGATATACGCACGAAAAAATGTAAGACACAAAGTATACATTTGAACACACGTAAGTCATAAAGTATACACGTAAGTTGTAAAGTATACACTTGAATATACGTAACTCATATCTATTGAACCATCAATTTATAATGCAAATATGGACATTATCGATAAAAGATATTTGTATTAAGGAAATAGCCATGTAGGCATACATCAATATATGTCGATATAAGTATGAAATATATATACAAAATAGCCATATAGGCATACAATGTCAAATATGTCCAATACAAAATATGTACAAAACTGCCATGTAGGCATACAACAAAGGGCTCTGGAATCAAAAGTCATTGCTCTCCATGCTCTGGAAATAAAATCTTTCCCTTTTCTTTTCGATCGGATGGCGATAGGTCTATCACTCATTTTTTTTGTGCTCAAGGAGTGCTCTTGCTCCTCCTCCTAGTGTTTAGATCATGGTGAAGTTTTAATTGTTACAATAAGAAGTAAAGACATGAATATATAGAAATTACATTATAAAAATGATATATATGACAAAATAATCACTTACCGCCATCTCATGATCTCTCTCCATGAGGGATATATTCTCACGCCCACGCTCAGGCGTGCTCAAGCCCTTTATAAACCATACAAATAGAAATTAAACTATGTGAATCAATAATGGTTTGATTTTTCACTAAGTAACATCTATAACTTGACGAATGTAAATTGAAATTTACTAATTTTCCTCATACCTCCCTTGTCAGAGCCATTGAGGATTGTATAGCAGATGACACACCAATATCCATTGCTCTCATCACATTTAGAGGTGTTTCGGCTTGCAACATCTAAAAATAAAACAATAAATTATTCAACGTAATCAACAATGTGCATATAAACTACACAAATCTATTAAGTATAATTCATTAGTTAAACTCTTTATTCTATTACCTCTGTGTAGGTTTGAGTAAATCCACTACCACTGGGAAGTGTTCCATTGAAACCTCCAATATTAGTTTGTTCAACATCCAAAATGCATATTAATTTACCATTCATAAAACAATGCTATTAACATGTAATAAATTTATAATTGTTTACTAGTTACATACCCCAGTGATAGGTGTACTACAAAAATAAGTAGGTGGGGGGCTGGTGTATCTAGTCTCAACACTGTGACCCTGCAATTTTATTAAAATCATAAAACATTTTTAGTTAATCTTTCATTTCAAAATCAAAATTTAATAAATTAAATTCAATGAACATGCTAACTTTTACCTGACTATCAATGCCATATGCCTCATGCAAAATTTTAGCTTCCCTCTCCATCTCCATAGTTGTAGATGGATCTTGCATAGCAGCCTCCTGAGTGTCAGTGGGGTCATATGAAAAAGTCTCCCTGCAAGATTGACACACATGGGTTCGAAGGCCACCACTCGAAGACTCCCCTAGATGGCGATGTAGAATAGGGCTAGTATGATGTATCACACTCTGGGTCAAAGTGTTGATAGCCTACAATGTCTCTATGTCAGCACTTTCCTTCATGATGAAAGGCATAACAATGTTCTCATGAGGTGGCCTAGCAAGAGATCGAATACCTTGCCGCATAGGATTCATATGTGCATCGGGTCTATCCTAAGCTGACCCCCCACCTCTCCCCTAGAAATCCCTCATATAAAAATAATGTGGGATTTTGTTCAATATGAACCCACTGTATAGTTTCCCAAGGAAATATTGCGGGACCTCACAATTGTTGCACAGTGGGTAATCGAAGACCATGTACCACCTATCATAAAACTAGTCCCTAATCTGTTGGTGGTGGCACCAATGGATAAGAAACCTCTTCGCATTAAGGGTAAGATTTTAATTTGTGCGTGGGTCGGTGAATAATGAGCACAAATCACCTTTTGTAATTTTTAAATCCTTTACATCTTTGTATGATAGTTTATTTGCATAATAATCTCTAGTCGCCTGCCTCCTATCTTCCCATCTAGTTATTTGTTTTCTAATTGAATCTAAATGTTTTAACATATCTTTCAATGAATTTGCTAGGGTCATTTTTTTTGCGGTTGAGCCATTTGGATCACTCAACCTACTGATCAAATCCTCAATTTTCTTTTTGTTGTTCCTAATTTAACTCATTAAATTTTTTTGAGTGCCAGGAGGGGGTTGAGTGGTTGGTGAAGGAGGTTGTTGTTGTGGTTGATTTTGATCTTGAGGATTTGGTTGGTCTTCCTGTTGAGGATCTTGAGGGTTTTCAGGTTGATTTGCATCTCCTAAAAATTCAAACAAATTTATATCAAATTCAACCTAAAACTAACTAATTCAAAACAAAAAGCACAGAATCCTTACCTCTCACACCTCCTCCTTGTCGTGGTGCCATCATTGCGAAGAAATAGCAAATGTTGGTGAAGAATTTTTCTGAATGGCTCCTCCTAGAATGCGAGTGCGAAATATGGGGGTTTTGGCCACGACTAGAAGAAAAAAATAGTCAAAAATAAGAATGACAACATTTCTCTTTTTTGTTTTGCTTTTAAGAAGCAATAACACGAGCGTGTTATAACGTGCTTGTGTTATTGGCTTGTTGTTGCCAAGCCTCAGGCTCGGCACAACAAGCCATAATGCACTCGTGTTATGACTTTTCAAAAGTTTTTTTGAATGTGTCCATGAAATGGCTACCCATTTCCATGCACCTGCCCATATGGTATATGAAAAATTTCTCTGTTATGCAAGGAGATAAATACAAAATGAGTCTTTTTCGCTAAGGTAAAGTATGAAACCCTAGGATGCCTTTTTAAACCATGCAACATACAATGCAATCATAAAAGAAGAAGTTCCTAGGATGAAAATGCTGAGTAAATTAGAAGCAATATGTGTCTAAATGCAGGTTCACCAAAATGAACCGCAAAATTTATGTTTTTAGGAGAGTAAAGGAATGGGTCTCCTAAAGCTTTCTAGGGTTTCTCACCTAGAAGAAAGGGGATTTTTCCTTTATGGAAACATAAATCTTGTGATTCATTCAATTGTTAGGAATTGAAATGTGATTAAAATGTTAATGTGAGGTATGCTAAATGATGAAATATGATAAGTAAATCTAACTATTGCATGCAAGCTAGAATGAAAACTATATTTTTTGAAAACACGTGATGTAGTACAACAAAGATAAAGTAAAGACTATATGAAGCAAGATAAACAAATAAATCAAACAAGTGCACCTATAAAATGATGAGGGTCGTGATAGAGATTGCAGAAGCCTCTGAAAATTTGAAAAAACTGAGTTTTATGCCTATTGGGACACTTATGCCAAGTTGGGAAACCTAGTCCCTTTTCTAGTAAACTGCGTCAGGCTTCATTCTAGCCAACTGGGTGCTCAAATCTACAAAAAAATCTGAAAGAAACCTCTAATGGGACTAGGTCACCACTATTGGTGACCTAGTCCCTTACAACTTTTTGAGAAAATTGAAACTAGATATGGAGGTCTATGATCTACACTCTACTTCTCCATTGAAATTCAAACTTAGACCCACAAAATCACCTGCAAAATAGACTATATTTTAGTTTCTAATGTGTTCTTATCCTTGGTCAAACCCCTATTCTATATTTAAACTTTGAAAGAGATAGAAAATCTGCATAAACCCTAGCTCTAAGTGTGTCTAGAACTAGGAAAACCTGAAATAAGACAAAACCCTATTCTATTGTGCTAGAATAAGATGCATGCAAGAGATTTGAATGGATGCAAGACTTCAATCCAAGAAACCCTACAACATTATAAATGAATGTGAAATGGAATTCAAATGGGATGCAAACCTCAAATCTAAAGATAGGTAGAAAATGGAAGATGGAGTCACTCTGAAAACAAGTCTTTAGGTACGATTTGGTGGCTAGTTGCACCTCCTCAACCTAGATTTCTCCATGATTCTCCATAGGCATCCATGATCAACCTTTGGAAATGTAAGATATTGAATTGGAAGTGAGCTTGAAGACCTACAAAAGCCCTAGTTTTTTGTCCAAAAGCTTCAACTTTGTTGTAGAAGAGAGATGATACTTCTTGAGGAAGATGTTTTGCACTTGATTCTTGAAGTTTCTTGTGAAAAATGACCAAGAGAGCTTGAAAAATGACCTAAAAAACATGTATTTATAAGAAACAATACCTAATTGTTGGTTATTTTGACTTAAGAGGCCAAAACCCATCAGGAATTTTTAGCAAGATAGACATTTTTTCACTTTAAAATGCAAAAATCCCTAAAAAGGAGTAGGTCGCCAACTTGGGCGACCTAATCCCACCAAGGTTTTTTGAGGTGGGATTGGTGGTATTTGTATAATTTTGATGTTGTTTTTTGGGGCTTGCATAATTCCTTAGGTAAAATAGGCCTCAAAGTCAAAAATAACGAACCTTAGGGAACTATAAATGTTGTTTTAAGAGGATGATTGATGCAAGGGTACCTAAAGTAGAACCAAATTAGGCACAAAATTACCCTTTTCTTCAAAGGTATACAATTTTTGGTGACACATTGGTACAGGGGTATGAAAATATAGCAAAGTGTCAGAATAAATGAATTTCATCAAAATTTGCAATTACAACTACCTTAGCAATACATGAATGCAATATCTAAAAGCATAGACATGGCATGTGAATTGTTTGACATAATGCCTCAAAGAAACATGATCTCATGGAAAATATAGGATTCTAGGATTCACACAAAACATTTATGATATAAATATATATGTAGTGGTTCAACTTTTAACTAAGAATTACATTTATGATTTTATTGAAGTATGTGATAAATGGTATTTTATATATATAATAAAAAAAAATTGTTTGTTTCTCATCTAAAATGTATCAAAATTTTGTAAAGAAAAATTGTTTATTCTAACTCAATAACTTGATTTGTATGGAAAAATCTTCCAAGATGAAACATTTTTTTATTATACCTCAATTCTTCTTACCTAGACATATACATGGTATTATATTTCTATTTAAACACATTTATCCTTACAATATACAAACCTCATAAAAGAATACAATTATTACAATTATTTTTCCTCTACAAGGGTAGACTTAGGATACCATTGCATGAGAAATCCTTGAACCAAAAAATTATATGATCAACAGCTTGAACTAGAAAACTTGAAAATATAATTCCAATAAGGAGAAAATTATCCCCATCCAAATGAATAGGAGTGATCTAAATCTCCTTGTTCTTCACAAGGAACATCTAAAGTTTTATTTGACTTTAAAAAACTAATGGAGGAGGTTATATCGGCTTGTAAACTTGGGATTATTCATGGAACAATACATCTTGCTTATAAAGTATTGGTATGGTGATCCTGGAAGAAGAAGATAATATCCCATCACATTTTCACGGTAACTAACAAAGATAAAAGGTCAAACATTTATTTCACTTTATTTATGTGTATATATTGGATATGCATCCAAGCATTACATCCAAAAATCTAGAAACTCAAAATATTTGGCTTGACATCAAAATATTTTTCTTTAGTAGTAAAATCTATATCTCTTAAGTGGGGATTGTGATTTTGAATTTAATCCACACTAAATTACCTCTACCCAAAACTAAAGAGGCAAGTCTTAGAATGTACCATGCAATTTGTCAAATTTTGAGAGTGGTATTTTTTCTTAGGTACATTTATTGAGGGGTGTAATACATACCATGTTGAATTTGAAATCATCTCATTATTGATAAACCCTCCTCCATTATCTATTTTGAGTTGTTGAACCTTTCTTTCTAATAGGTTTCAATAAGGGCTTTGAAAAATTTGAAGTGCTCACAAACTTCACTTTTATTTTTCAAAAAGTATACCCAAGTTCTATGAGATAAATCAACAATAAACATAAGAACACATTTATGTTTTTCAAAAAGAAACATTGGGAAAGGGCATACGATGACTATGAACCAATTATAATTTTTCACTTGCACAGCCTATACAAATTCCATTTGTGAAAGAAACTTGTGATGAACCAATGGCCATGTTATGCTTACTAAGATCTTGGAATGAGCATTATTTTAGATGAACAAATCACTCATGCTAAAGTTTACTCAAAGCATTTTCATGTGCAATTATAACATGTGAAGGATGACTTAACACAATGGCATTCTATTAGACCCCCTCACAAAATTAAGGTTCAATATAAGATTGTTGGAAGAGAAGGGATTTTGAAAGCTTTGAATTGAAACTCTAGGAACCATAGGACTAACACTATGCCATAGTTTATAGCACCCATTTCTAAATTATACCATTATAGGAGTGAAATCTTGAAGGTACTAGCCACTCAAAATGGCCATAAAATGAGTTGGCCAACACAGATCATGTTATCAATTAACTCTTGGTTTTTAATGCTTCTATGATACTTTAACACAAATTAAATATGATCTAAAATCAAATTTGTATATCATGTCCATTAACTCCATGATGTACTCATTGATTTTTTTGAAACATAACATTTAGGCACAAATATAGAACTATCTAGTGCTCAAATGAGAAGAATCTAGTAATCATGATAAGAGGACCATGAAACCTTATGAATTTTATTTACCTTTGATGTTTAATATAAAGAACATTAGAGGCTATTTGTCCCTTATTAACATTCTTTACATGAGACCTAGAATTTATTAGAGATGATCTATCATTACCTCTTTTCAAAGTATTTATTGATTGAATCTTAGAAGGCCAAGATGATGAAGTCAAAGGATTATTAAAATCCATATATTAACACATTTACTTCTAACAAAATGAACTCAAAGTTTATAATGCATGTATGAATTATTAAATGTAGCATAATTATTAAAATTCATTTTATATTTAATTGTAGGAATTAAGATCTTAATGAACAACCTTTGAATCCTAATCATTGTGTATTTATATTGTACATATTTCCAAACAATAATTAAAATATTATAAGATAATCATGGATTCTTTCATTATTTTGTTGTCTATATTCACCAAATCAATAATTATAACATTGAGATAAATATTCACATGAAAATGTTGGATAAAGGAATTATCTATCCCAAGTATGAATGGATGGACCCATGTGGCAATGAATAAAACTAATATAATGCACATGTAAATAATTTGTCAAGAGATTGATTATGATACATATAGACCAAACATGTATGAAAGATCTAATATGATTCATTGGATCCCCTTACTATTATATCTCAAATTGTGGGGCAAAAACGTATGGGAGATGGATATGAAATATTGTTGTAAGAAAGAAGAATGTGATTTAATTTATGAGTGGTATCATTTTTTTTAGTTAAAGGTATGGTATTAACACTACATTGAACTTCAACAAGCCTCTTTATGATGCTATCTATAAGATGGGGAAAATAAAATAGAATAGATAAAGTGATAGCCAACACTTCTAAGCTAAAATCCCAATCTAAACAAGAGAATACAAAAAATGCATGAGTAAAATGAAAGCATCAAAATAAAATACTCCCCATGCTTGAAGTTGTTTCACTTCCCTTGTCTCTCCTATTTCTTCTTATGCCAATATTTCCCTCATATTTGTTGATAATGTTGTGCAAATACCTGTAAATAGTAAGAAAGAAATTTGGAGATAATGGTTGTTAAATAAAAAATGGAGGAAAATGGAGGAAAATGGTCTCCTTTATAGACAAACATTCGAACGAACGAATGAGATTGATCTTATAGAAAGATTCTAAGATCAATGGATGAGGATGCATGAGAGAGAGGTTACGAAATGGATGGCCAAGATCAAGTTTCTAGAATTATGCCTAGATCAACGGTGGAGAATTGATGCACCAAAAAGAGGTGGGCAATGAAGGCTATGACATCGACGACTATGATGCCCGACGGCTATGACAGACCATGAAGGCTTATGACAGAGATGGCTATGACATAAATAAAGTCCATGAACATGGCATCTTTGACCAAAAGAGGTGCATAATTCATTTTATTATAAGATTCCCAAAAACAAGTCTTGATCCCTTAAGAATTATTTTTTGGGGATCAAAATTATGCATAAAGTTTTGAAATTATGTAGAGGTTTTACACCTATTTCGAGTCTAAATTTATACTATAAATAATGCAAGTATTTATAACATAGAAACAAATTTATAATTATAATAGAAATAATAAATTTCTAATTTATTATAAACGTATTAAGAATAATTTCAATTTATTTATATAAATGCATTTATATGTAATTCATTTACAGAATAAGAATTTTTTTGAATTTAAAACTTATAGTGGAATTCTAACTAAAAAAAAAAATACTAGTAATAGTCATTATAGCAAAAAAAGACTAGCAATAGTCTTGTGTTTTTAGCGGTTTTGTGTAGAAAAAGTCGTCGTTTAGCTCAAACATAACAAAAAAAACAAAAACTCTTTTTTTCTTACTAATATAATTTGTTTTAAATTATTTATTCGAAAATGGAGGAGAGGGACAAGTGGCAAATAAATAATTTATTTTAAATTATTTATTTGGAGGAAATGAAAAAGGAGATTTAATTAAACTCATAAATTTAATTAAAGGGGGAGATAGAAATTAGACATAGATAATTAAATTATTTACTTATTTATTCAAAAGGGATGAATCACACATAATTAAATAATTTCGTCAATTATTTAATTATAGAAGAATAAAGGGTTTATATGACTTTGGATGCAAGATAAATAATTAAATAAATAATTTATTTAATTATTGGAGATAGGGATATATTAGTGACACAATTAAATACTTTTAATTGATGAGATAGAAATGAGAAGGTGAATCAATTAAATAATTAAAAACTATTTAATTAATAGAGTAATATGATCGAACATTATTCAATTACCGAAAGATGATGACCAAGAAAAATGACGCTCGTAGACTTAGGACAATTTTCAGTGTCTACACTATCAATGGTAGATTCACTATAGAAAATCCCTGTGATTAGCTCCCTTTTTTGCTTCCACCCATTGATTCAATGTATTTTTCTCTAATTTTTTGAAAAATTCAGCGCTATTTATCGAGTCGGCGCTATTTTTGGCATTTATTGCACCAACTAGAACAAGCAGACACTAAATTCAGCATAAAGTAGCACCGAATTTTATGCCATGTTTAACATCGGGTTTGATGCTAAGTTCAGCGCTAAATTTAGCACTGAGCTTAGCACCAAGTTTTCGGTGAGTTTAGCTCCAAGTGTAGCACCGACAATAGCACCTAATTTAATGCCTAATTATGTCTCTACTCAGAGTAAGAAACAAATATTGCCAGAACACATCTTGTTGTCTACCCGATAGCTCGAGCAAAGCATATCAGAGACACCAAAGTATATCAGGGAAAGATGACATGTTGTCTCATTGATGGACCGATACAATGACATGATGAAGACAGTTATTAATAAAGTACATAGTGGTATCAGTGAGACACAAACCTATTGGTTTGACAAAAATCACGGTTTCCCCAATATAGCGATGAACTGACAGAAAAAAAGGGTATTAGGAGGAACGGTTGCTATCCACAAAATATAAACAAAGTTTTCCCAATGAGCCAATAGCATAAATAATATCATAAGCTATTAATTGCATGCCTAAGGTACGATATCGGAGAGACTAGGGGGTATTGGGGAGACATCATCGGATATCTTGTCGATACCTCGAAGGAAAAGTAATGACATACGTTCGCTTCAATGTGAAATATGAATTTTGAACAGAGTAAAATCATAGTTCCATCGATACAATGATAATAATTTCTTTTGAGAGATTTGACAACCCGAGATATCAAGGAGATATTAAAATTAAATGTTCTCATTGATGACAAGATTGAGAGAAAGTGGGAAATTAATAAATCAGAGCCAAGCAAAATATACCTCAAAGTTTATTAACAAGAGTTGGTGGCATTAGACTAAGGAGGGTAGCATCAAACTAAGAAGGGTGGTGTAAGTACAGTTCTCCAAAAGGAAATTAAAGCCACCTCAAGGGAGCCATATGAAATTAAGAGGCAGAAAGAATTAATGGAATTAGTTGGCTTTTTTATCGCTGCAAAGCCAAGCATCTATATTAAGTGATGAAGTGTCAAGAATCAAGCAGATAGCATAAAAAATGGATACTCTAATTAAGTTACGCTGCTCAAAAAATTAATCGACTTTCTTAGGCTTCATAATGGATCAAAGGTGGTTTTCACCCACAAAAGGATATAAAAGTCATGGAAAATCATAACTTGGGAATTGGACATTCCAGCAGGTGACTAACATCTTCTTATGGTCGTTCATTTACATTGTCAAACTAGGGAACGTATACTTGAAATGGAGTGGCACTATATGTGCACTAAGAACCAATTTTAGCCATAGTTTACTAGAAATAAATGCTTGAAAGGAATTCTACTTCTAATGTAGGAACGTAAGGCAAAGTCTTCTCAACTTAAGCATAACTTAATTAAAGCAGAAATCGTGACAACTATTACTGAGAAACAAACCATGAACTGGTCTTATGCTGCAGGAATAATATAAGACTGAGTTTGCGCTGAAACTTTCTAGAATGAAATTCTAACTGATAAACAATAGGAAATAAACAACTAACTACATATACTCACTAAGTGGGCCCCCTTAGCAAGCATCAACCAATTTATGTAAGAATTGAACTCAAAACTTCATCATCTTTTATTCATAAACTTGGAATCATAGACATGGTCATTCTGCTTGTAAGAAAACTAACACAAAACTCTGTTTCTCATTATAATACTAACTCGAACATACTTTGTTTTGTTCTCTTGTCTCTAATCTAGTCTAATATTATCCAATCTAATCTCTTTTGTTCACTCACGCAGGAGGAACACTTATTTATAAAAAAACAACTAACTAACTAACTTAATAGAGAAAGATGTGGACATAAATGCTTCCTAATACTGAGGAACAAACTTCTCATAAATGAAAGCATATTTGTTCAACCGATTCAGAGAGAATCTAGCATTCCACTCTTCCTAGATTGATGACCATTTAGATTTCCTCCCAATGACCCGGAGAGAGTCTTCGCTGGAACAACTTCCTCGATGTCGTGTTGGAAATGAACTTTATTGCAGGGCCGAGATCTGCTACGCATTGACTCGTTCATGCTATTTTCAACAACCTAAGAAACACATGGTGACAGAGGCAAAAGAGAGCATGCATATAATAACATGATACACATTCATTAATCACACACATTAAATCCATCTCATTTATCCAAAAACCACATGCATCATATCATTCAATTGGGAGGTCAAACAGGGCAATGAATATAGACATACAAAGATATTAAGCTGCAGGAATATAGAAATGCGTTGCCATAGGATACTACCCGATTTTAGATAAAAAATGTATAATCAAAGAGTTAAAACAACCATTAACAAAAGAGTAAAGGTATTTAAAAATACATCAATATTCAAATTATGAGCATATTTTGGGCTCATCATTTGCCCCCTACTTATCCTAATGCTGGTCCTCCAGCATTAAGCTTTCTGGTTGTTTCTCTGAAATTGGTAGGAGTAGCATGGCCTTGCATTGAAGTTCCAAACTTGTAGTAGAAGCCTCTGTAATTTTTCCATCTTTCATACATGCGAGCTTTTGTATCTTCATTAACTTTTGTATCCAAATAAGGGTACAATGGCCACATCAAAACCAGAGGTCCAAATGTTAATGGCAACCATAATTCAATACTTTCCTGGAGACCCAACTATATATACCTTTCTGACCTTCTGATGGCTACTCTAAGATTTAGAGGGCTATGAGGCTCATATTTTCTCAGACTAATAGTTAGTTTCTCCCATCTTGTTCTAATTATGGAAGATGAAAGCTTCCAAAACAAATATGGTTGGTCTTTAAATTCATCATATACCTGTTTCCTGAGATCAAATATTTTTATTCTTGTTGCAGGATTATAGAATCCATATGCAACAGTAAGCCAAGATCTCAGAACTGTTTGAGGATCTGAGCTTTCAAGTCGTAGGGGAATAGGTTCTTTCCTTTCAGCTTCCTCATAATCCTCTAATTGCTTCCCATAGTTAATTTCATTAGCCGCCCAAGACATAAGTGACCTCAGATGAATGTCACCAATGTAGAGAAGCGGATTCCATTTTGTTTCAAAAGGAATTAACAAACCATGTAACTAAAATTCACATAAAGAATTTCTTAGCCAATTGGGTGTTGTCTGATATGCATCATCAAATTCTTTAGCTGAATGAATATCAAGGTCCAAATTTTTGGAAATTCTCATTAATTGGAACCACAAAAATTGCTCTTTAAGGCACATTGCATATACCCTAGGTGGTGGTCTACATTCCATGATTTTTCCAGCTACCTTCATCATTTCATTCATTTTCTCCTTCATTTCCTAGATTTCTTGTTTTTGGCTTTCAATTTCTTTTTTAAATTTCTTCTTCTCTTCTTCCCAAAGACTTTGTTGAAGTTCAGTTTTAGCCAAATGGTGGAAACTCAAAGTTTGAAGTGTAACAAGCCTCCAGGTAATTTTAAGATATTCTAAATACTCAATTAGTAATATTCTTTTATACACAACCAATGCACGACAAGGTTCAGAGGGCAATGGTGTTTCATTGAATACTTCAGTCTGTTCAGGTTGTTCTTCCTCTTGCTACTCAGGAGGAGATTGTGCTTTTCCTGAAATTTTCTCAACTGCATCAACCAAATCATTAAGACTTGGCAACCTCCTTTCATCACTACAACCATGTTGTGCTTCCTCAAATTCCTCTGTTTTAGTTTGCAATTCCTCAGGAATAACAAAGGAACTATGTGGAACATTCTCAGATACACTCTGAGAATGTTCATGACTAAGCTCCTCAGACTCCTCAGAAATGACTATAATTTCTGATTGGACGAAGGTTGAGGTAATTTTACTCTGTTTCCTTATTGAAGCTCTCTTAGGCAATGTAGTAGACGCAGGAGGTTCTTTCGCAACTTTCCTCTTTCTAACTTGCCTAGGGGATTCAAACTCAATAGGAGAGGATGATGATGAAACTATGGTGGCAACAGGTGTTGTTGTAGGGAAAAGCGGGATAGAACATTTTCGCTTTTGTGTTTGAGGGCTTGTTTCTAGGGTTTGCTTAGCCCTAGATGATTCTCCTATTTTTGTTTTCCCTTTTTCTTTTTTTTGTAACAGACCTAGTTTTTACTTGGGTAGAGGGCTCAGGTGTGGAGGCTGTAGGACTAGGTGCTATAGGAGCAGATGATTCTTGCTCTGCTTCTCTACTCGTAGATCCTACTCTCTTTTTTTTTTTCTTGGGTTGTGTAGGGAGTGCTCTAGGAGGTTCTGGAGGTTGCATTCCTTTCTAGGCAACAAATTCTTTCCAAGAAAGGGGTGATACATCCCTCAGGGAATACTCAATCAATAATTTAATAAGGGCATGATGGGTGATAGAGTTGTCTTTACCCTTTTGGGTTTCATGGGCACTACGTTCCAAAAGATTTAACAAAATTTTTGGGACATTGATAGCTAAACCGTTCCTCATATGAATCAATAGTTTAAAATGATAAGAATTCAAATAGGAAAAATATCTCTCACAAGTCAAATACCTGATTATGAAGGAGGCATATTCTAAATATGGGTAAGGCAATGACACTCATTTGCATCCTTGCTTTAAAACCTCTAAGGGTCCATCTGTTGGCAATGTGAATTTTTCCCTAGAAGAGACAATGTCCCTTCCTGAAGGAAATTTCTCTCCTACTACCGGAAGCCCAATCACTTTAGCAATCCATTCTTCTGTAACAGCTACTGTTAAACCCCATACTGTAGCCTCTCCCTTTGAAAAATTTCTCAAAAATTCACCTGCAGCTTCCTCATTAAAGGAATCTATCCTTAGAAAATAATTTAGTCATCCGCAAATAATGAATGCCTGAACCACTTGAGGATCTTGCGTCAAGGCCTCATGAGCTACTGGCTCATGCCTTACTAGCTGACCACCCATATTCACAAACTATTTTTGCTAAAATTCTTGAAACTCAACTTCTTCTGAAAATTTGAAAAACACTTTTTCTTTGCTCTGCTTCTTTCCTTTCGACTTGTTACCTTTCTTTACTTACCAAGAATGATATAAAAGATAATTGCATGCAATGATTTTTAGAAACTACTTAAATTAAGCAGTTAACTTGTTCATCAAGGTAAAAGCACGCAGTCATTCTTGGCAAGTACAAAAAAAAAAACTCTTTAACAGACGTGGCAATAGCAAAAAGAAAAAGTTTTGAAACAGATTATCCCTACCCCCTACTTAAGATTTGGCATGTTTCCACACATGTGCGAAAGGATAGGTGAAGAATAGGTAGTAACGACTGATGGACATATTGTAATCAATGAATAAATGAAATAAATGAATGATGTGACAAATAAAAAGGTATCGTGTACCTTGTAATAAATGCTCACAGATTTTGGGAGATATCAAGCATAGCCTGAAATGATCGCTAGAAAATAAACCGTAAATGAAGGTGGTACAATAGGATGGGTGACATGGATGGGTGACGTAGAAAAGAAAGATGGAATGAATGATGGTGATGGATGGTGATGGAGAAAGTGGTTTCCATAAAAAGAAAACCTTTATTATGGACATGCAACATAGTTTTTTTAAAGAGATGCTGGAAGAAGAAGACCGAAGCCTTTTGCTGCATGAAGATCAGTGGCTGCATCTGAAACAAACTGCTTCACAAATTCTTCTTTGGATGTCAGCTTATGATACACCCGAAGATGGTGTCCATTAACCAGTAGCTTGAATCGGACAGGATCTATTGTAGCCAACTGAATTAAACCATTATCAAACACATTTTCTATTTCATAAGGACCAAGCCATCTTGTCATGAGTTTACCTTGATTTTCCTTGTACCTGGAGTCATAGAGCAACACCCAATCACCGATAGAGAAATGCTTAGTTCTGATATTGTGGTCATGCCATTTCTTCCTTTGCTGCTTGATAGCTTTAGTATGCTGTAGGGTAGCTTTCCTTATCTCATCCAATGCATTCAGCTGTAGGAGGCGTTCCTTATGGGCTTCTGAAAGATCAATGTTAAGTTGAAGAGCAGTCCTTAAGGTCTTATGCTCAAACTCTATTGGCAACATGACAGTTTTTCCATAAAGTAACTCAAAAGGGGTAAACCCTGTAGTTGTTTTCCATGTTGTCCTATAGGCCCAGACTGCTTCTGGAAGATGATTGCTCCAATCTTTCTTGTGTAACTGTACTATTTTTGTAAAGATTGCCTCTAATTCTCTGTTGGTAACCTCTGCGTGACCATTGGATTGAGGGTGATAGGGGTTTGAATTTTTGTGCCTAATATTGTAATCATTCATTAATGTAGTGATTAAGTTTGATGTAAATTGAGCTCCTTGATTAGTAACAAGTTCCCTTGGGACTCCAAACCAAGTAAAAATATGATCATACAGGAACTCAACAATTTTATTGTTATGAGCATGTGTCATTGCTTTCACTTCCACCCACTTGGTTACATAATTAGTGCAAACCAAAATGTAGGATTTTCCATTGGATGGAGTATCAATAGGCCCAACAAAATCCATGCCCCACTTATCAAAGGGACTAACTACCACTTGCATATACAGGGGCATTTCATTAGACCTTGTTGGTCTCCCCATTCGTTGACATCTGTCACATTTTCTAGTGTAGGCTACAACATCCTTGTGTAGTGTGGGCCAATAGTACCCTGTGTTAAAAACTTTCATTGATGTTCTCTTGGATGCAAAGTGCCCACCACATGGCTCATCATGACAAGCATGCAAAATTTCATAGGTCTCATCTTCTCTAACATACCTTTGCATGACTTGGTCAGGTCCTGTGTAAAATAAATAGTCTGCAATCCATGAAAAGTTAAAACTTTTCTCAATCAACAGCTTCCTATCCTTTGGTGAGAAGTGAGCTGGAATTTTGTTGGCTGCTAAATAATTTGCAATATCTGCATACCATGGAGTTTGAGCAGTAATAGAAAATAAATGTTCATCAGGAAATCTATCATCAATTACCTCAGAGGTGGCAGGTGTAGTTGTTTGAATTCTTGACAAGAAATCAGCCACCACATTTCCCTGCTTGGCTTATCAATAACTGTGATATCAAATTCCTACAACAATAGGAGCCACCTTGCTAATCTACCAGATATGGTAGGCTTATTCATAAGGTACCTTATTGCTACATGATCTGTATGAACAAATATTTGGTAACTAGTGACATAATGTCAAAACTTGTTCAGGGCATACATAACTGCTAGCAATTCTTTCTCTGTGATAGTATAGTTTAATTCTGGGCCTTGAAGGTTTTTGCTAATGAAATATATGGCATGCTCTATGGAATTCTCTTTTTGTCCTAAAACTACCCCTATGGCATAATCAGAAGCATCTGTGTGTATATGAAAGGGCAGACTCCACTTGGGTCCTTGAAGAACAGGTGCCTTAGTAAGTAACTTCTTAAGCTGCGGGAAAGATTTGTCACAGGCCTCAGTCCAGTTAAATTCACAATCCTTAGTCAGTAAAGCATACAAGGGACTGGCTATTTTGATGAAATCTTTAATAAATCTTCTATAATATCCAGCATGTCCTAAAAAACACTTTTAACATCCTTTTGTTTCATAGGTGTTTGCAAAGTTAGAATGACTTCTATTTTTGTAGGATCAACTTGAATTCTTGTTGGAGAGATATGATGGCCTAAAAAAATTCCTTCTTGCATCATCATAAAACAATTCTCACTATTTAAAGACAAATTGTGCTTCTTACATCTTTTCAACATTTTCTCTAAATTTGCTAATGCTTCTTCATAAGTAACTCCATAAGTGGTGAAGTCATCCATGTAGATCTCCATAGAATCATGAGAAATGTCAGCAAAAATACTAATTATTGCCCTTTGAAATGTTGCAGGTGTGTTACACAGGCCAAAAGGTAGGACAGAGTAGGAAAAAGTTTCCCATGGACAAGTAAAAGTTGTTATGTCTTGATCCCCAGGGGTAATTTTAATTTGATTATACCCACTATATCCATCCAAAAAGGAGAAATACTTTTTACCAGACAATGAATCTAGCACTTGATCAACAAATGGCAGTGGAAAGTGATCCTTTTTAGTTGTTGTGTTCAGCTCTCTGTAGTCTACGCAAACTCTCCATTTTCCACCTTTTTTAGGAACGATCACTAATGGAGATACCCATTGACTATCTGAAATGGGGTAGATAAAACCAACATCAAGTAATTTTTGGAGCTCATTTTTAACTATTTCCCTAAGTCTTGGGTTTATCCTTCTTTGAGGCTACCTAACAAGCGAACAATCTTCCTTAATGTAGATCCTATGAGTACAGAGTTGAGGATCTATTCCCTTCATATCCCCATAGTCCCATGCAAAAGCTTTGTGTTGATCTTGCAGCATTGTGACTAGGGCAGTTTGTTGAGATTGAGGCAGCTTATTATTGATATTCAGATAGTGGCCTGGAGACAACTCAATTTGCTTGGTAAGATCAATCATGGAGTCTACTGATAAAAGTGGTGTCTATATTTCTTGTGGAAGCAAATGTTGAGAAACTGCGAGAATTTTAAGTGGCGGGCTCTCAGGATTTAGTTGCTACAGGAAGCATTGCTGAGGACAGTTATCTAAAATAGATGGGCTAATCATATCGGAGTTGGACTGCAAAATTTGTAAAAGTAGGTCATCCTCACTCTGAAGTTGGGAAAATGGATTAGTTTGCAGCATCATTAAGTGAGCCAATGAACTGACTTCTTTAGTTTTCTCACCTAAATCTGGCCAAATTGGCTGAGATAAGTCTGGTTGAGGCTGGGCAGGTGGGTATAAAGCCAATTTCTTTGTTGACTGACCATCAAAAATTGTCATGTCTCTTGAACGACATCCTATAAAAGCATCAATTGTGGCTAACCATGGTCTACCTAGGATGATAGGATATCCTCCCAAAGTTGCCTTAGTGATAATATGGTGAAATCTTCTAGTATTCCCAAGACTCAAGGTTGACAATTATATATTCTACCATGCCATCAGGTGTTACTGTGGAACTATTAGCTAGTTGTAGGACGATAGGTGTAGACCTAATGGTTAGGATATTCAAATACTCCATAGTATGCTTGGTCATTACATTGATGGTTGCACCAAGTTCAACCAAAACATTCTTTACTATCTGACCATTAATATTTATTTATACCACACGACTCCTAGGGTCAACATATTTTGGCATGAAGACCTTCCCTAACATAATATCTGTCAAATGTCCTAGAACATGGATAGTTTGGGGATCCTTTTTCTTTCTTCCAGGTTTCTTCAAACAGGCCTCCTTAATGGCTTTCCCATAAATTGGAACATCTTTAATGGCTTGAAAGAGGGGAATTTGAATGTGTACATTTTTTAGCTAATCCAAAATATCAAAGGTAGACTCTTCCATAGACTTGGGTGTAGTGACTTGCAATCTCTAAGGAAAAGGTGGTTTGGCTTGATGTTGCAAGATAGGATCCTAAGAGACAGTATCTGATATAGGTATATGTTCTGCAGGACCAGTAAGTTGTTTAGAGGCAGGGTCTGGAATCTCAGTAATTATTGGCAGCTATGGAGCAGGTAGAGTGGTTCCAAACCTGAGATGGATATCATTAATATTTAGGGCATAGGCTGGATACTGATTGGCTTCTGCAAAATACATAGGTTGTTGTTGTTGTTACTTATTATTAGGATTTGGCAATGGTTGAGCAAGGATAGGCGTTTGTTTTGGAGGGCCAGTATTTGCTGCAGGTCCCAAAGGAGGTGGCATGAGGGCCGAAGGTTGTGGCTGCTGAAGCTGCAAGAATCCAGGGGATTTTCTCTACCATTGTTGAGAACCTCTCCATTGAGGATTTTGCTACCAGTTACCCTGGGGTGGAGTCTATTGTCCTTGTGGCTGCTGCCAACCTACTTGAGGAGATGGCCATTGAGGACTCTGATAGTTAGGCCAGTGTGTTTGAGAGGTATTCCAAGGTGGTGATGGGCCATATGTAGGTTGCCATTGGTTATTGTAATTAGAGTAAGGATTACCAAAATTCAAAGGGTATTGAGGCATACTTTGTCTTTGAGCCCATGGGCACCTTTGTGCAATGTAGAATACTTGGTCATCATCACCCTATATTGCCTTAAAATCAGTAGGTAATTGCTTAGCCTCCAGGTTAGCCACCATCTTACATCTGTAGTCACACTTCTTCTGTCGGCAATGTGGACATAACTCAGCCAAGATTGCTTCAGCTTCCTCATGTTTCTTCTGAGCTTGCATAGTAGCCAACTATGTAGCCATATTTTTTATGATATCTTGCTTGAAATCGGATAGAAAATTTGAGATCTCCATCCATGAAACTCCATTAGTAGAATACTTTCCCACTGTAGCCTGATGACCTCTACCCTTCTTGATATTTTCTCAAGAGTAGTTGCGACATATGGTCTTAATATTATCCCAAGGCACTTGGGTTATATCTCCTCCTCCCATCAGATCTAGGGCATCAATATAGAAATCATTGATTCCCCTCAGAAAAATTAGTTTCTAAGATTCTTCATTGAGAGTATGGTTTGAATTCTTCCTCAGGGAAAACAAGAACCTTAAAATATAGTCTTCTAGGCTTTCATCCTCCTTTCACTGAATTTAGAATATATCATCACCCTTACTACCACTCTTACAATATTCCTTTTATTTCTCAAGAAATTTTGTTTGCATTACTGCCCAACTATTGACAACATCCCTTCCCAAACTCATAAACCATCTAAGAGCTCCCTCCTTCAAAGTAGCAGGAAACAACTTCAGCTTGTGAGCATCTGAAGTGTAATCATAGCTTCGACAGAGGATGTCAAACTCAAACAAAAAAGTGTCTAGGTCCTCTGTAACTAGTCCATAGAACTTGGGAAGTAATGAAGAAGGAATATTTTTGAGGTTGTTATTATCTTGCTGGGATATAATAGGGAATTCAAAAGGAGGAGGTCGATTAGGTGGATTTTGTGCCATTTTTGCTTGATAGAGTATCAAAGCAAATGGATTTTCTTGAGGTTCTTCGTCAACTAGGTCAAAGGGAAATTTAGCAAGCGGGTCTTTAGCAAATTGATTGATATCTTGGTCTCCTCCTTCCTCAAATAGATTATAAGCTGGTTCAAAATCATTATCAGTGAATGGAAGGTTTGGGAGGAATGTTCCTAGAGCGTCTCTTCTTCTATGCATGTAACGGACTTAAATAAAAATTGAAGGATTTGAAAATTCTTGAATAATCACACGAAACTACTACTAACAATGATTATGACAGGTTCTTAGCTTGACACCATCCCCAGCAACGGTGCCAAAAATGGTTGTCGCCCACAAAAGGATATAAAAGTCATGGAAAATCCTAATCTGGGAATTGGACATTCTAGCAGGTGACTAACATCTTCTTATGGTTGTTCATTTACATTGTCAAACCATGGAACGTATACTTGAAATGGAGCAGCACTATATGTGCACTAAGAACCAATTTTAGCCACAATTTACTAGAAATAAATGCTTGAAAGGAATTCTACTTCTGATGTAGGAACGTAAGGAAAAGCCTCTCAACTTAAGCATAACTTAATTAAAGCAGAAATTGTGACAACTATTACTGAGAAACAAACCATGAACTGGTCTTATGCTGCAGGAACAAACACAGGGATGGATTCCTTATGCTACAGGAACAATATAAGACTGAGTTTGCACTAAAACTTTCTGGAATGGAATTCTAACTGATAAACAACAAGAAATAAATAGCTAACTACAGATACTCACTAAGTGGGACCCCTTAGCAAGCATCAACCAATTTATGCAAGAATTGAACTCAAAACTTCATCAACTTTTATTCATAAACTTGGAATCATATACATGGTCATTCTGCTTGTAAGAAAATGAACAAAAAACTCTGTTTCTCATTATAATACTAACTCGAACATACTTTGTTCTATTCTCTTGTCTCTAATCTAGTATAATCTTATCCAATCTAATCTCTTTGATTCACTCATGTAGGAGGAACACTTATTTATAGAAAAGAAACTAAGTAACTAACTTAACAGAGAAAGATGTGGACATAAATGCTTCCTAATACCGAGGAACAGACTTCTCATAAATGAAAGCATATCTGCTCAACCGATTCAGAGAGAATCTAGCATTCCACTCTTCCTAGATTGATGACCATTTAGATTTCCTCCCAACGACCCGGAGAGAGTCTTCGCTGGAACAACTTCCTCGATGTCGTATTGGAAATGGACTTTACTGCAGGGCCGAGATCTACTACACATTGACTCATTCATGCTATTTTCAATAACCTACGAAACACATGGTGACAGAGGCGAAAGAGAGCATGCATATAATAACACGATACACATTCATTAATCACACACATTAAATCCATCTCATTTATCCAAAAACCACATGCATCATATCAGTCAATTGGGAGGTCAAACAGGGCAATGAATATAGACATACAAAGATATTAAGCTGCAGGAATATAGGAATGCGTTGCCACAGGATACTACCCAATTTTAGATAAAAAATTTATAATCAAAGAGTTAAAACAACCATTAACAAAAGAGTAAGGGTATTTAAAAATACATCGATATTGAAATTATGAGCATATTTTGGGCTCATAAAAAGGCTGAAGAAGATCTATTTGAACAAAGACATTCTATGATTGGAAGCCATGTGGATGGTGATTGGGAAGAATTTTTGCTTCTCCAATAACCGGACAAGGGAAAATTCAGACATTGCCTCTCATTTTCTAGCGTCATTGCTAGATCTAAACCTATCAAAACTAAGGTGCTTAATCCTACTCAAGATGGTCTTTAAGGCAACAATTCTACTCAATGATGTGGATGTGGTGGTGGTGGCACAACTAGGAGTTGGAATTCCATTACTGGATGACATTGACAAAATGTTTCTACAAGGTTTAGAGGTGGAGTGGCATCCCTTCATCATGGAAATGAGAGCTGAAGGTTTGGAGTGCCACAAGAGATGGGCAATGATTGGCTACAACTTCCTATGTAGACTACTGGGATTGAATGAAATGGAAGGCTTAGAATGGTTTCATGCATTTTCAAACTTGGTGGAATCCACCAGATTCTATGACAAAGAAGAATGAAGGATGGTATCGGGTGGGGTGGTTGTTGGGTGTTTTGTCTAGTGTTTTGGGTGTTTTGTCTAGTGTTTTGAATCAGTATAGACTTGTTTGGCTCATTATCGAATCCGTAGCTTGTGGCGGATCTTGTTAATTTTGGATTTTTGTAAGGGTGGTTGTGAGCACTCAGTGCCATTCGAATTTTCCCAAGTTACTAGCTGGGCTAAAAGGATGTAATTTTTTGCAGTACTCAATATAATGCATGCAACTCTACTACTTATTATGAATAAAAAAAGAGTAATGCATAACAAATGAGATAACATGATTTGATTAATATTCTTTTTTATGATTTTTTAATAAATTTTATTTAAAATAATTTCTTAGATAACTTTTTGGCTAAATTCATGATTGCTTGGTCATATGTGCATATCTTAGGGATTAGAACATATTACATAAATAATATTGATAGCATTAGAACATATCGGCAGAAGGGAACACAACATCCCATTGATGGAGTGATAAATTATACCGTAATGAAGTTCAATATGTGGTGAAATTATATCGAGGGAACAAAAGGCTATCAGGCCAACATAAATTTTGGTTCCCCTGATGCAACGATAAAAGGTTGAAGGCATCAGAGGAAGTGACAACTATCGGTGGAAGTCAAAAAAGGGTCTCCCCGATGACCTGATAAGACCACGAACCGTCAAATACATGTTAAGGAAGGATATCGAAGGAACTAGGCCACATTGGGGAGATATTATCTGGCGTCTTATTGATATCCCGAAAGGAATGATTTCATCGATGAAGAAGTTTGTTATCAATGAAAATGGAATCATGGTCTCACCGATGCAATGATAATGTTTGTTTTTGACCGATGTGATGTCTCAAGGATATCATTGAGATATTCAAAAAATATGCTCTTCCCAATGACAATACTGATAGCAAGTGGAGTGTTTATGAGCTAGAGTTGAGTGAATTATACCTCAATTTTATCACATATTTTTATTAAGACTTGAAAAGGATTCATTGGATGCGGGAGAAAAATAAAGGAGGTTGGGAATTCACCATTACTGCACAACTCAAAACTAGTGAAATCGAATCCAAGTAAGTATACAAAAACCAGCTAAGAAGTTGCTTCTATAAAGACATAAGAAAATTGAGCAATGGAAGAAAGCTCAAAAATGCTGAAAATTAAGAAACAAAAAATAGAGAAAATACTTCTAAACCAAGACTTAGTTGACCAATGCTCGAGGTCAGGGCCGAGACCTAAAAGGAGTGCACAGAAAAATCCTTCCATGGATAAGTTATGGGACAAGCACAAAGGTTTAGGATACAAGTGGACACCACGACAAGGATATGAGCTATTCATATACCATTATAGGAAATAGTATAGGTTTCAACTAGATTACAACCCGCGGAGATTGAACCTAGGAAGATTAGTGGTACCCAATGTGTTTTTCAATACATAGATGGTTAAAGCTATAGCCAAAAAATATGATTAAATGTAGGGGACAAACCATCCCAACTCACTATCCTCTTGACAACAATTTCAATCACTAAATTGAAAACTTCCCTTCAGGCAAACAACTTTCAATGCAACTCTTCTTTACAAGGAAACTTTCCTTCAAAATTCTCTTGAAAAAGGCACAAAACCATTTATTGATTCCTCAAAAAACATTAGACAACATCAATGGTGCACTCAAACTCAATTCCCCACTTAAACATCTTCAAAGATAAGGACTTTCAAGGTAGACTATCCAAAACCACAACTAGGCCTTTTAGACCCCATCAATAAAAAAATTCAAATCTCCCAAGCCCATTCCTTCTTCCTATAGACTCAAACATGTTCAAAAACACCTGAATAAAAATATTTAAACCATTCACCATTCTTTACTCATGACATTTCATCAAACATTTATACTAACCCCTCATTTTAGACTCCAAAAGGTGACTGTAACAACTCTGTCCTGATAGAACAGTCAATAAATGGACTCCAAAAACTTGTAAATTCCCAAATCCATAACTTTAAATGGACTCAAAATAAACCTAAGAACCTTTTAAAATAAATATTACCCATAAAAGACTCAAAACCATGATCAAAACTCAATAAAGCTCTATAGTTCACTATTTTACCAGATTTTCCATAATTTGCAGACCTAGGGCATCGTGGAATCTGCCCAGAACCTTAACCAAAAGCTCTTGTGCTTTATATTATAAATCTATAGGCTAAATAACACCTTCACACCAAAAATTAGAGTTTTCCACTAGTCCAGATGAGAGATATTCAATTTTGTATCCTTACTGTTACCCTAGATCAAGGTTATGACCCACCAGGAGTATTTTCCCAATAACTTTCACCAATATGCATGGATTTACATGAAATCACTTGAAAAAAAAGCTATATTCATAGTTATATCAAGTAAAATGGAGGAGGAGAGGAATCATGCACAAAATATGGTCGTACAATGGCCTAAGATCATGAAAACATAGGAAATTAACTCAAAAATAGAGTATTGTATTGATTTCTTCACTTATACATCATCCCTCAACCTGCCTCCAAGTTTTTAAGGATTCAAAATTCCTTTATAAACTCATTACATTCCATTCCAACTTTCCAAATGCCCAAAAATAACTTTTAAGCTTCAATGACCCTTCAACTTCCCTAAGATTGCATTTTTACAATTTTGCAACTTTAACATTTAATGCCCAATGACCTTAAAATGACTATCTATACCCTTAAAAAAACTTAAAATGGAATAATATACCTTAGTACAACCTTAGGACATCATTTTTACATCAAAACCTAGAAGTTGCCTCATGGAGGCATATTCTTGCAAGGGTGCACCTGCACCATTCTTTCCGGCCAAAAAGAATTCCAAGTCCTCTTGGATCATCAAATGCTCCTCCTTGTAGTCTCTTATGCCTTGAAACCTTCATATTTACCTTTGGTTTGATTTTCTCAATGCCAACATTCTTCCATCTTGTCTTGTCTCTATGAATTTTCTCATTCATGCCCTGAAATGTTTCAATCTCCTTTTGTCCCTCTTCAAACAGTTGCATCTTGATCTGCAATTTTTTCCTTGTCCAAAATATTAGTACAAAAAGAAATGATAGACTATTTCTACCAAAATACCTCCATCTTTATTCAGCTCTTTGCAAGTTTCCAAAAGCAATTCATCCTTGATAATTTCTTCATCCAATCTTAACACCAGATGAAAATCTCCTTCCTCTGAAATCAAGTCCTTTATCTCTGCTTTATCTTCACCTTCATGCTTGGGAATTGCTGCAACATATTTGTCCTCTCCATCCATGAATTCTTCATTTTCATCTTGAAACTCTTCTTATTCTTCTTTTATCTTCATTTGTCTTCTCCTTTTGACTATCTTCTGAATGAGCCACACCAGTTTCATTTTCCCCATTAAATTCCAACTGAATGCTTGTGTATACAAATTTTCCATATCCCTTTGGAGCTCAAACTCTATCCTTTCAATGGCTTGCTTCAATTCTACTACCTCTCTACCAAACTTCTCTTGCCTCTTTCTCTTTTTTCTTCTTTACTCTACTTGCAAATGTCTTCTTAACACTTCCATCTTTTCTCTTCAAGCAAGATTCTTCTTCCTTCCAGTTTCTCTCAACTTTCTTTGCCTCACCTAGTTCATTTCCTCTTTTCCTTAACCTAGTCTCTTGGCAGCAACTAGGTTCTTCTTAACCTGCACAAAACACAAAACACAACCACTAACACAACCAAAAACAAAAACTCTTTCTCTGCCCAGACCTTTATGAGCTCTTATACCATATTGATGCAATGCAGGGGACAAACTATCCCAACTCACTATCCTCTTGACAACAATTTCAATCACTAAACTAAAAACTTCCCTTCAGGCAAACAACTTTCAATGCAACTCTTCTTTACAAGGAAACTTTCCTTCAAAATTCTCTTGAACAAGGCACAAAACCATTTATTGATTCCTAAAAACACATTAGACAAAATAAATTGTGATGGACTCAAACATCTTCAAACATAAGGACTTTCAAGGTAGACTGTCCAAAACCACAACTAGGCATTTTAGACCCCATCAATAAACAACTTCAAATCTCCCAACCCCATTCCTTCTTCCTAAAGCCTCAAAAATGTTCAAATACACCTACACAAACTATTTAAACCATTCACAATTCTTTACTCATGAAATTTCATCAAACATTTATACTAACCCCTCATTTTAGACTCCAAAAGATGATTGTAACAACTTTGTCCTGACATAACAGTCAATAAATGAACTCCAAAAACTTATAAATTCCCCAATCCATAACTTTAAATGGAATCAAAATACACCTAAGCACCTTTTAAAATCAATATTACCCATTAAGGACTCAATAAAGCTTTGTAGTTCACTACTTTTACAAGATTTTCCATAATTTGCAGACCTAGGGCATCAAGGAATCTGCCCAAAACCTTAACCAAAAACTCCGCAAATTTATATTATGAATCTATAGGATAAATAAAACCTTCACACCAAAAATTATAGTCTTACACTAGTCCAAATGAGAGATATTCAATTTTGTATCCTCACTCTTACCCTAGATCAGGGTTATGACCCGCCAAGAGTATTTTCCCAATAACTTTCACCAATTTGCATGGATTTAAATGAAATCACTTGAAAAATAAACTATATTAATAGGGATATCAATTAATATGGAGGAGGAGAGGAATAATGCACAAAATATGGCCATACAATGGCCTGAGATCATGAAAACACAGGAAATTAACTAAAAAACAGAGTATTTTATTGATTTCTTCACTTATACATATCCCTCAACCTGCCTCCAAGTTTGCGAGGCTTAAACATTCCTTTATAAATTAATTACATTCCATTCCAATTTCCAAATGCCCAAAACTAAATTTTAAACTTTAGTGACCCTTCAACTTCCCTAAGATTGCATTTTTACACTTTTGCATTGAAAAATAATTTGTCAATTTTTTGCAACTTAACATTTAATGCTCAGTGACCTTAAAATGACTATCTCGACCCTCAAACAAACTTAAAATGGCATAATATACCTTAGTAAAACCTTAGGACATCATTTTTACATCAAAACCTAGAAGTTACTTCATGGAGGCATATTCTTGCAAGGGTGCACCTACACCAAAATATGACCCTAAAAGAAGAGCTATTCAATCACACGATGGGTCTCACATTCTGTTTATCTCCAAAGATCTCATATCTTATTTTTTTCAATTGTAATTCTCTCTAAATTTACCATTTACAATCAAAGACCTTCTAACAGAGTACCATCACATGGACACGAGCTATAAAAGATGGAAGCTACCACTACACAGGCACAAAGATGAAGGTAGCCAACTCAAAAGGTTTTCTAGTAATGAAAACCCTCCATTTCATGAGGATTTATTTTAAGAATATTTTCAATATACATATTATTCAGCTGGACAAGTGTTAGGAGTAGAGGTCCCACCCCTCATGTCAATTTCCCCAATGGTCTTGGTTGCAGACATACAAAGCAAAGATTCCAGACCATTTGACTATGTCGGTTATTTAGCCAATGCTCTGAACTAAGGGATGGGAAGCATCAAAAGAAACAATGATAGCATTCATGATTTCAAATATTACTCTTTGTTTATTAATTTTCTTCTACATGAAGGACAAATTAGAAGGTTCTAGGGAGAAGAATTAAGGATAAGAGATGTAGATGAAAGTGTGAATTATAAACCTGTATGAATGTGGACTTTGATATGGGATAGCAGATATAGTAGATAACACTATCTATCCTTTGAGGAATATTTTTTCAAGACATTGTTGAAATTGTTGGGACATCCATGTAATTATAACATGTCCCCTGGAATACAAAAATTCTTGAAACCAAAGGAAAAGGACCCTAGGAAAAAGGTAAATCATAACTGGGGCGATTGGTTATGCATTTCTTGATTGCACTGTGATTAGAGTCTATGGGTTTGAAGGAGCCCCACATCAATTTCCAAAAAAAATTCTAGACATAATAGCCTATTTGGAAATTGTGAGATAATTGGTTAAATCTAATGGAAAACATATTAAGAGATATGATAAGTAGTCTATCATGCCTAGCACTTTGTGCTTTAGAGATTTTATAGTAGTCACCAATGAAGGGTATGAAGAAATTGATACAAAATTGGTAAAATACAATTTACCGTTGGGTAATGAAAGAAATAATTTTGATACAAAAGGTTTTATTCACAAGGAAAAATTGTCACAAGGAATATCAGGGTATGAACGCCAATTCTCTATTGATGATGTAATAAGAAATTATGATGAGGCCTCAACAAAAGACAAGATGACTTCATATAACAAAGTTGTGCTTGTTGAGACTTGGAACAAAGGAAATGTCTCATCCTATTCAGGGGAATTTAATGAAGTGCATGATCCTCTGGAAAGAATTGAGTAGCTCATCACTCATGTGGACGAGCTAATAAAAGATGTACCCCCAGATGTCTTTGAAGCACCTCAGATAACTTATTCAGGAATGAAGGATGAGGACATAGATCCTCTTGATTACATACCCTCACAGCCCAACCCAGAAATGAACTTCTCTATAGATACAACCATGAGTGAAGAAGATGAAGAAGAGAGTGATGAGGAGGAGGAGGAGGTAAAAGAGATAAGAGCCCATGTAGTTACACAATATGAGCCACCTCTAGAATGAAACATTATCAAACTTGAAGCATCAGATGAACTCTCTGATGACATAAGAGTCAAGGTGGGACAAGAATTTATTTATGACAGTGATTTTGTCAATACTTTTGAATTTAAATCATTTGATTATGAGCATAAAAGTAGAATTCTAAGACATAGTATGAAGGATATCACTCTTGAGAAAGAGGCAGCCACCTTGGAAGAGTTGAGAAAAGAAATAGAAAAAGAGTTAGAATCTATCACCTCGAAAAGGGGAAAAGAATTACTTCAAGAGGTTGGGGTACTACTCCTACCAGGATGGGATATCAACTCTACAATAGTGTTTGACAGTTTTAGGAAAAGAGGAGACAAAATCATGCATCTAACGAAAGAGGCAAGTGATAAAATGTACTTAGGATTAGGATACAACCCAGATGAAGCCACCTTGCTAATTTAGGCATTGTATCCTCAAGATAAAATGCCTGTTGTCATCAGTAATCTAAACCAAGTGTTTGGAAATATTTTGGTCCATAGGGTAGGGGACACTAACCCCATTGAAATGGATGAGCTAAACATAAATTTTGCAAAATTCACTAAGGTATAGATTGAAAAACTGATAAAAAAAATGATAAATTAAGGAAGGAGGTGGCTAGTCATAGGGATAAAACATCTTCCTCTTCCATATCAGAATTATATTCCCCATGGATAGAGAGTGACAAAAGAATATTGGATGCATTAGCAGATGTATCTTACTGGAAATAGTTTCATTAGGAGTCTCAAGAGAAATACAAGGAGCTAGAAACAAGAATAAAAACCACTAAATATAATTTTGTTTCTAAGATAATCAAAGAAAGATTCAACAGGATGATGGACCATGATGATAAATATTGGAAATTGTTTAAACAAACACACTCAACACTTGTGGAGAATGAAATATTGCAAGGACAAATGATTGAAAAAATTGAGGAGCTCCTAATGAGAAAGCCTTGAAAGGTCGGACATTGGAGACATACAATAAGCTAGTGGAATCACACAAGTACCACAATAGGATCAAAGAGGACCTTGACTATTTTGATTTGCATCATGAACTCCATGATAGCCTTGGAAATCCTAGGGAGAAAGATGATTGGAAGGATGAGCTCGCCATGTATCTACCTACTACATTGCAAGAAATAAATGACAAAGAGATGGTGTTATAAAATACACATAAAAAACTTGAAAAGATGGTGTATGTGGAATATGATAAGAAGGGTGAAATTTCCAATGTGGAAACTTATGCTGAGGAGGAATACACTCATCATATATCTGCCATCAACTTGTTCATCAACCAAACCAAAGATGCAACAAATATAGAGGGGAAACCATTGGAGCTTAAAGACTAGCCAAAATCATAAGGAAGACACACTTTGTAGGTGGTGCATTATCATGGAGTAGGAGCCTTGAATAGATCTTAAGTGGTCATGGGCACCTGCTAGAAGATTAATGGATCCATGCATTCATGTGTTGAAGTGATATGTTTTCATTTATGTTAATTAACTATTTGTCATCAAACATCATACTATGCAATTCCATTATAGTAGACATTAGTAAGAAGATAGATTGCACCCATCCGCCCATCCATTTCATAATGAATTTTTTTTGTTATAATGCATAGTATTTAAAAGGCAATATAATGGAGATGACTAATTATAATTCGTAATCCATTTTCAGTATTCAATTGTTGTGTCAAATTTTCATGATTATTTATTGCTTTGTTGTCTCCAAAGTGATCTTTTCAAGTTATTTAAGTTTGCAAGATATATCAGGGCACATTTGTTGTTACTGTGTAGATTCTTTGATTGGTTTTTGGTTAGGTGTGAATTAAAGTCCTTTCAAATAATTTAGTTTAAATGGCTTCTATTAAGGATTAAAAGTCCTTTTAGAGAAATTGTTTTGATTGGTTTCCATCAACTTAAGAATTAAAATTCTTTTCATACTTCCACAATAACTTGAGGGGATAACATTGGGATTATTAAAGAAGAGCATTGTAATATCAATTGAAGCAATATAATGGAGAACATCTTATTATCAGAGATTCTCCATGACTTGTGTTATCAATTTGTATTTTTCTTATGTTTGTCATACTTATTTCTTCTCATATTTGAATAAATATTAGTTACTGAGCCTCAATATTGTGCTTATGTGAATGAATATGCTAATACAGTAAAGCATTTATTGTGGATGTTGGTAGAGCTGCTAATTTTTTTGAAAATTTGAGCTTATTTTGCCTTGTTACATGTTCAAGATTATGTTCAACATAAAAATGGAAACTATTTAAAAATAATAAATTTAACAAAGTTGCTTATTTAAATAATTATCAGTTATGTGCATTAATATTTTATTCTTTTGTGTCTTCACAAACATATGTTGATACAAAATGAATGGAAGAAGCATCAAAGTAATCCTATTTTTTTCTGCCAATAATTCACACCAAAGATTGAACAATTTAAGGAT
Organism: Sequoiadendron giganteum; assembly: GCA_007115665.2. Lineage (NCBI taxonomy): Eukaryota > Viridiplantae > Streptophyta > Pinopsida > Cupressales > Cupressaceae > Sequoiadendron > Sequoiadendron giganteum. Next base: position 394,687,758 of record CM021106.1, read on the forward strand.
ATTGCAATAGGTAATTTGTATCGACACAAATAATATTACTAAAGAATTTCAAAGTTTAGGCCATAAGAATCATCATTTTTTAAACATGGATTGCAAATAATTCTGAAATTTTAGAATTCTTGGTCATTAACATTATTGTCTGCTACAATTTCATCCAGTGTATCATTTTCAATGTTCACATGTTCTTTCAAGTATTTAATATTATCATCATCCTCATCTTGACCTGCATCATCTTCATCATCATTGAAATTTGACTGTAGACCATCTATGTTGTTACCATATGTATTTGGATCATCATTTTCTATACCATCCATATTTTTTTCTTCTGTAACATCATCTAACTCTGGATTGTTGTCTTCTTGTGCCTGAACATAACCATCTTCAACATCATCATGGATGTCAATTTATTCGATGTTCTCTAATACCTCTCTTTCATTTTCTTGGTCATCATTGTTTTTCTCAATATCCACTAATGCATTGTCAAATACATGCCTTAATCTTGGACCATAATGCATGACAAATATCTATTTCGAGTCCAAAATATCTTCATAGAAAAATACCTGCACATGAACGACATACATATATTAGACGTATGTTATAACAATTTTATTGATTAATAAACACATTTATATATTCACAATAAGCTATGAATTAATAGATTAATGATCACTACCGCTTCTTGTTTGCATTAAAGAAATACCCGCTCACAATGAATTGGTAGAACATAAGGCTCTTTATCCCCCGATAGGAAGCATGAGGAATCTATAGAAAACTATTTGCTATGGGTATCATGTCTTCGTGTCCTCTCAAATTCTTCATACCATGTACACTTAAAAATACAACATTTAAAAGAGCGGTAATCCAACTCAATAATTTCTTGTATTTTCCCAAAATATTGTAGATTCCCTTCAATTATATTCTTATCTTTTGAGCTTGATCAACTAGATTGCTTGAAGTCAACCATGACGCCACAATCTAAGGATCGTCTCTTTACATCTACACTTTCTACATGATAATGTCGACCATATGCCCACATTGTTGGATATTTCCTCGCTTGTGAAAGACCAGTGAAAATAAATATAATGACGAATATTAAAATAGTTAATAGTGTCAAAACTATAAGGAAACAACATTTTGTAAAATTCCAACTGTACCTTTCTTTCACATCCTCTAGACATGTTTATTTCATCTTATGTTATGTTTGAATCTATACTTGCATCTTCTATTTGATTTTGAATTTGTTTAATAACCCATTCTACTGTGCAATTTTTTCCCCATTCCCCAAGTAGATCAGTGGGAAGTGGAGTATTCCTTGGGTTCGATCTCTTAACCAATCTCCTTACTTCTAACACTTCTTCTATCTTTTTATCATACAAAACAATCCATTTGTTCATAAATTCCATGTGGTACAGAATAAAATTTTTGAGTATAGCACTTTTGTCTACACCTATTACATGTCAACATGTTTATTTCAAACTCCAAATTTCATGCTGCTAATTTGACAAATACATTACAAAGTAAATTAATGATTGCAAGAAAAACAACCACTCTGATCATGAATTTACTTACTAATTTCTACTTGAACACCATTAGATTGTGATTTTTCTCCATCAATAATATCTTATGCTCATTCTTCATCCCAAAAGTGTGGCCCATCTTCAAAATCCTTACCAAGGAACTCATACAAGAAGAAAAATTCTTCATTTAATACATACCCTTCAGCCATTCAACCCTCTGGATGTGCCTTTTGTCGAACATGTCCTTTTAGAGTTTTCATATACCTCTCAAAGAAAAACATCCACCTCATTGATACAACACCCACCAATTCAATGTCATCAACTAGGTGTATAAGTAAATAGATTTGTAGGTCCATGAAACTTGTAGGGAGATCCTTCTCAAATAAACATACAATTTCTGCAATTTCCTTCTTCAATTTTGGCACTTCACATTTGTGGATCTCCTTGGAGCTCACCCACCTAATATAAGAATAGTAAATTAGTATGAACCTTTAATAAAAAATTAAAATGCAATATAATATCTCTATGTCTCTCACGTATGAACATTTCATATAACCACATACCCTTTAAATGATGACAATCGAATTATAGCATTCCTTAATTCAACTGTAAGACAGGAATCCCCCCTAATTGTCAATGGCATGATATGCTATCAAACACATTTATGAAAATTTCATTAGTATTTTTTTCTCACACAAAAAAATATGAAAATATATTTAGTACTTAATCAATGTTACCAGTAAATGTTAAATGATGATTTATAATACCTTCATAAAATTATGAAAATCATGTGTTTTAAATCCTGTGATATGTCCATCAACTATAAAATCTTTAGCCAATGATGACCCATAACCAGTAGGTGTCCTTATTGAACATACGCCATTTTTTAGTTGGTCTAGCTCTTTTTTTTTAAAATCCATGGAGCTTTTGCATATGTTTCATTTTCCCTGTTTGGCCATAAATGTTTTCTATCAATTTTGGTACACGAAAGAGCAATATCTCTCCTCGAAGACAAGGTTTCCTTCTCTTTGCCTAATATATGTCAAAATATAGAATCTAGTATATTTTTGAAGATGTGCATATGATCTAATAGGTGAGATATTAATATATCCTTCCAGTAAGGGAGCTCATAAAATATGGATTTCTTTTTCATTCCTTCTAGCATATTAACTACAACTTGTTTTGGTTCTTCAATTGAATCGCCCAAATCAAAAAAATCCTCCCAAGCTTTCAATTCAGCATCTTCATACCTCTTAATCCAATCAGCTAGACCCATAATCATGGGAGGGCCTCTATTTTCAACTTTTCCATCAAATTGATTCTTTAGGCGATTTCTAAACCTGTGATCTAGTGGTAGAAAAACCCTGTTGTTTGCGTAAATAAATTTATGCAGATCTTTAGAATACCACCCTTGAAATTGTCCTGCACATCTTGGACATGCAAATATCCCCTTTGTTTGAAGCCCTCCAATTCAACAAGTAGTGTTAATAACATCAAAAAAATAGTATAAAACTAAGTATGAAAGTTGGGATGAAAATAAATTATGAGTGTAAATACGTAAATATTTTATGTTACCAAAACAAACACCAAGTCCTGGGAAATCATGAATAGTCCAACATAGCACACCATACAACATGAAGGACCTATTTTATGGAGGATGTGATATGTCATAAATTCTTATGCCTTTCCATAGTAGTTGCATCTCATCAATAAAAGGTGCAAGATAAACATCCATGTTTCTAACTTGATGTTTTCCTGGAACAATGAGAGTCAGCATAAGGTGCTCCTTTCTAACATTGATCCATGGGGGAATATTGTATACTATCAATTCGATTGGCCCAACACTATAATTTGAGCTCAAGAAAGAGAATGGGCACACTCCATCAATTGCAAGACCAAACCTAATACTAGGGGGTTCATCTTTGAATTTTCTTAGCCATTTTTCCTCTATGTGTTTCATTGCTTTGGAGTCGGAAATAATTCACATGTATCCATCTTTACTCATATTATTTGCATGCCAGTCCATCAATTATGCAAGTGACTTGCAACGAAACATTCATTGAAGTCTAGGTATAATTAGCATGCGATGCAAAACCTTCTTTGGAACTATAGGACCTTGTACATTTGTACGATATCTCTTCTCTTTTCATACAAGGCATTCTACCTTGTTCTGATATTCATCTCTATATGAAATGTAATCATTTTTACATGAATGAATTTTCTTATATTAAATCCCCAACTCAACCAACAACAAATGCGCATCTTTACAATTTGATGGCAACATTCTCTTCAAGGAATATTTTAGTTTTTAGTGCCCTGCAAGATTGCCAGAGATTAAATCAATTGAATGTTTGAAATATGATGAACATGTTTGATATGTCGATCTATACTAGGACTGTTTATATACAATATATGGTTTTAAAATCCCCTTAAAGAAATATAAATGAAGCTGATGAATTTTTACGAATTATGTACACCAATTGAAAATGCAAAGTAAGAAATAGATTTCAACTCACTTCAGTAGGGTAGTGAAATATTTGTCTAACCAACCAAATGGTGACTTGATTTTTAATAATATTAATGTGCATGCCAGTTTTAAGGTTCTACTTGCACCTAATTTGAACACAAGTGTCTTTGATTCTTGCTTGATGGAGTCTTTCATGTTGTTATCATCAACATTACCTTATTGGTAATTACCCCTGCTATCATCGTTACTATCAACCATGTGATCATTATTGTCATCATTGTTTCCATCCCCAAAGAAATTTGTAAGCATTTCATTCAATCCTTCTTCATGTGCTGCATTTTCATTCTATCCTTCTTTATTAAGGCTAGGTGGCATGTCATCAGTGTATGCGGATCTCATCATCTCTTCAAATTTCTCAGGTGGTACCATTTTCTTCAATCTTTCTCTTTTCACCCTGGTATTGTTTAAAGGATGGTTTGGATCATCCTGCCCAAATCTTAATAACCTAGTTGGATCTTGGGTATTAGTATATGTTTCATCAACATCTTCTACATATCAACAAATGCAAGCATTATTTAATGTTTGGCAACAATTGGATAAATCATAAATGTATCAATTTCAAAGAAGTATAATCAAATACGGCTTAAAAACTAAAAATAAAAATTGTATGAACATATATATATCAATTGAATAATGGAACATTATTTTATAGACTACCTTTTTTATACAATAATTTAAATAAAACATAATTTTGACAACATAGTTTATAAAACATCAGTCCACACTCATTTATTATTCTTTGGTTTTCTTCCCTTAAGAACATCCTTAGGGAGACCTTGTTCTTCCCTTTTATTTCATGCAGGAGTGCATTTTAAGAAGGGGTAATCAATGAATAACTCATCTCCAATGGTAAGGTTCATAATAGCCTCAACCATTATCAATCTATCAACCTCTCTTTCCATATCTCCATCTTTATCATTTATAACCTCAACAAATTGACAATTTGATCTTACAGTAGGGTCCCTTCCCTTACTACTATTTATAAATCTTGCAATATTTTTGTGTGTGTATGAACATCCATCTATATACATAAGATTAACTCTATTCATTTATTTTCCACCTTCCAATTGGAGACAATGTGTATACATGTTCGAATTTAGACCATATGCTAACATGCTAGGCTTATATTTTGCTAACCTTCTCCATTCACCACTGTAATATGATGGACCGTAATATGGCATTAATCTCCTAGTGGTTTGTTTTGAATTATTTCTATGTTTAGATCCCACATGTACATTTTGGACAATGAAGAGGCCTAGATTCACTCCATGAATATTGGAGGGTCATATCATGTAGTTGTATCCCCAAAATTGAAACACCTCGTACACTCTAGATAGTTATTGATCACTAGGCCAAGCACAATATAGTCGATGATCAAATGTATCTTTGTAATTTGATCTCAAACTTATGGAATTTCATCATCCCCGTCACATTCATTCTCATAGGGTATGTATTCCACCTTCCCCTTATCTTTAAGAAAATTATGCATCTTTACACCGGTTCTTGTTTTGTTTCTTGTTTTTGTCAATTCCTCATCTTCTGAGCTGGTATATTGGCACATATTTTTGTTAGATGTATCATCTAATAAATGATCATTTCCCTCTAGGCTATAATTCGGTGATCTAGGAAATTTAAACCAAGAACTTTATCCTGCAAGTATCCATTAAGAAAAAAATTAGTTATTTAAATAATATAAAACAATGTTTAAATGAAGTATACATCTAATTTATATCAAATTGGAAAATTCCTTACCACAATTCCTATTGGATTTGAATTGATTGTAGGAGGAATACTACCGACTGGAACCTCATCATATATGTAATGTCTTTGTACAATCGCTCGTTTGAATTGTTTCTTTCCATGACATACATAACATCCACAAACAACAATTTTCTCAAAGTATTCATCCCATGTACTATAGTCTTGACCAACCTCTTGTTCATTGCAATCATTTATTATGTCTATAGGATCCATTGTCATATCCTCTTTCACCCACTATCGTCTATGTGATTTAACATTTTTAGGTCCACGTCCACGTAAATAACTTTTATTTTGCTAGTTGAACACTCAGGCTCTACATTTGCTCCAATCTCCATCTAAAATAATCAAGAACATGCATTAATTTAGGTCAAGATTAGATAATACATTATAAATTTCAATAATAATGTGAAAAAATATGGATGTATCACAAAATTCCATTGGATCATTTTTTCCTAAGTTAAGTCAAAATTTGAGTACCTAATGTCCCGCTTCATCTGTTGTGTCCTCATTTGATATGACATGATATGTTTCCATGGCCTTGTCTTGCCCCTATAATACACAACATAGTAAATAATGTTTAGTACACCAATTATATCATTTCAACAAATATGCTAGCCAACACAAAACCTCACTTGAGTCATATATTTGACATATTAATATTAGGTTTTGGCCATCCTAATTTTCAAACTTTTCCCTTGATCACATTTAATCACCATTCGTGTGCATTTTCAACCAATAAGTTTGACCTCAGAGGCCTCATGGACAAAAAAATGACTTTATCTCCTCTATGTTGTAGTATTTGTGAATTCATAAACACCTTCCTCCTTTGGTTGAGGTTGCTTTCTCTTCTTACCTCTATTGTATCTGCAGATTTCATTGTCATATCTATTTCCACCCACTTTCCTCTCTGTGATTTAGTAGTTCTACGCCATCCACCTCCTCTATCCATGGCCTCCTCTGGATCCTGTAATACACAACAATGACAATAGTCACATAACAGTTGTGCACCAAGAGAATATTGTTGAAATTATCTTGTTAATATGCTCGCTTTTCATTAAGATGCACTATGAAAAAAAAAATAGGATATTGCAACATTTTTCTCTTCACAAAAAGTTTGCACGCAAAATCTTGACAACTAGGGGTCAAATCTTATGATTATAAGATGACTAAAAATTCACATCAAAAAGATATTTATTTACAAGCTGACTACAAATAAAACTTATTACTAATAATTTTAGTTGAACATCCCTTCCATGGTCCCTTGTTATCCTAGATGAAAGAAAACCTATTACTAATAATTGTATCTGGTTCTCTACCTTACACTTCTTCCACAAATTCATTAAAACTATAGATATTTTTTGTTTGAGAACTAGAGATTGGATTCCTTATTCTTGACTGAAACCTAATTTAGGATGGAATGATGATATCTAATCAAGGATGGAATGATGAGATCTAACAAAGTGTAAGAACATGTCAAAATATGTAATATATACATGGATAAAGGCAATAGACAAATATATATGATAATACATGATGAATGATCTATCAATAATACATTAAATAAGGGTGGGTTAGTGGGATCAAAGATATTACACAAAAAAATACCAAACCCTAATCAAGATAGTAGCAATGAAACATAGATAAGGGGTGCATCCAATCCCTAATAAAGTATAAAATGAATCATGTCTACTTTAAAATGTTATATTTATAACCTTAATGTAGAAGGATAAACTCTAAGGATGAAACTTGAGTGTGTTTAAGAATGTTTGGTTCATGAATTTATGTAAGGAAGAATAACATGCCTCACATACATATCCCAAGTAAATTAATTAAATCATAATGAATAAATAATATTACTTGCCAAGGATAAAGAGTTGAGAGTAATAACACCACTAAAATAAATGATCAAAATTAAATAATAAAAATAATGGTATTTATTTATCGATTTCCATGCAAAAAAAATCATTTTGCACAAGTAGGCACTAAATTAGGTTCACTTTGTGTCGCCTTTAACGCCCCAAAGAGATTACATTTAGGGTTCAAATTTGGCGCTAAAGTCGATGCTAGCATAGTGCCGACTAATGAATCAAAAATAAAAAATAAAAAAATCCCACAAAAACATTTAAAAAGTTTGGAAAAATGTCACTTTTTTCCATCGAGCTTTCTGGAAGCTCTCTTCTCAGCCGCCATAGGGTTTCACCTGGAAGTTACATCTAGAGATTTCATGGAGTTTTCTGAGTAAAGAGATTGTTGGAGTTGCACGTGGTAAGAATTTTCTTTTTACTTCTAGCTAGTGTGACTTGTTTTTGTCCCTTGTATCATTTGTGATTTGCATCAGTAGTTGGCGTCATCTAGTGTAGGTAGGTATATATATGACACTTTTATCAAAAAAATTGCCAGATTTAACAAGTTTATTTCACCTATAGGTTGTGTTAAAATGAATTGAATTTGGTTAGGTATCCTATACTCGTTGGTTTGCATTCTTCACAAATCTTACAAACATTTTCCTTTTTCATTTAGCTAGTGTGATGTGTTTTTATCACCTAGATTTTGAATCTTGTGCTCATTGGTTTGCATTCTTGTCAAAATTTACAAAAATCATGCGTTGGCACCTTTTCCAAATGCCATTTGAAGTGATAAATACTTCCATAGCATTCAAAGCCACAAAAATTGTATGATTTTTTTATAGTTTAGGAACGATTGTGTCATTTGTGCCACAAAAATTCTCGAACGATAATTGGAAACCATAAAAAGTAAGGTTTTCACTAGGGCTAAGGCATTACTAAAAATAAAAAAAATTGTAATCCTCACCATATACCCTTAAACTAATTTTTTCTAGGGATTTTTAATGTCAAAAACCATTTGGGGTTTAAAATTTTAAAACTCCTTTTAAAAAAGGAGAGAAACACCATATGACCTTGAATTTTTTAAGAAACGTAGAAAAACCACTTATATGTTGACAGTAGATGCAAATGCGAAGTTTCTTTAAAACCTTGATTGATTGGACTTGATCCACGTGATTTTGTTTTATTAAAATTTCAATCAGCCTCTCTAATGTCATTTTTATGCATAAAAATGCTCCTTGCATTTCAAACATATCTAAATTATTTTTCTTGATAGTGTGTACTTTCATACCTAGTAGTGTGTACTTCATTTGCCTCCATAGACTAGACGAAATAATTTTCTCTAGGCCACCTCAAAATATCAAGCAATAGGGGGAAGAGAAAAAATGGAGCGTGCTCTGGCCACAATGAGGTAATTCATTGTCAATTTATATATTTGTAAATGTTTCCATTGTTTCTTTCATTTTTAGTTTTTAGTTTTTTATTTTTAAATTTAAAAGAAGAAATTTATTTTATATACAGGGACATGAGACTGACAAAGATAAAGAGGCATTGGCTTCCATATTGGGGGTAGAGGCAATGAACAAATTGGATGTTGTGGAATAGACAATGCTTTCCAAATACATAGAAAAATTATCTAGTGAAGCCCCTCGAACATTGCAACCAAATCGATCGTTTCAAAGGGAATCAATTGATTCCCCAAGTAGTCCTAGATTGAGCAAAATATCCAAGAGGAAATCAATAATAGTAAACTCTAGGAATGTAGAACAGGGAGCAGAGACTTGCACTGTCCCATCCACTCCTGGGACACAGACTTATTCCACTATGCCAAGTTTGGCATCTTGCATTGGTAGCTACAATACCAAGATAGAATGCGATGTGGTTTCAGGGGAAGTTTGAATGACAAATTTTGGAAAATACTTTGTGAATAGGTTAAAGGAATCATGGCTTCAACGATTCAAATACCATCTACATTTTCCATTCTCAAAGATACCCATACACCTCAAAAAAGAAATTATCAATGACAGGGAGATTGAATTTGGCAAAGGTTAGTTTGTGAAGAAGGTAAAGCTACAAATGTCTCAAAGAGATTTTGGTGCAACCAAACAAAGAATACAAAAAAATCCCTCCTGAGCTAAGGCTCAAAAAAGGCCAATTGATGTAAGTGTCAAAGTATGGAAAAAGCTTGTAATATAATATGAGAAGTCTGATGCACAGAGGAAGTTCAGTGAGGAGAGTATGGAGGTATTTGAATTTTCTCATAATATTATATCAAATTTATCAAATTATTTTTTAATTTTATTTGTCCATAGTTAAATTGAATTAGTATATGTTTCAAGACAAGTCCTCCAAGGCTATGCTTCAAAAACTTCATGCCACGCATCGTAGTGGCCAAAAAGGTTTACAGGCCTTGATTTGTACATTTGTAAGTATATTTAATATGTTAAATGATATTTTTTTATTTCCTAGGAAAAAGTAAATGATTGCATATTAATTAGTTTAACTAGTCCATGTGCCATGTTTTGACAGGAGGAGAAATATGGTCGACATCCAAAGCAATATGAAAAGGGAATGTTACAAAGCAAAAAGTGGGCTGATTTTTTAATCTGGACAGAGAACGATGTATCAATAGTTGACTTTCAATAACTTAGTTAGATATTGTTGTGTTAATATGCCAATTTTCATTTACTGTGTTGAGTTTCAATAATATTTGAAGAGGTTATAGAGTGATACTTGAGACAAACAATTATAGTTGTACTATGTTTGTTGTGTTTGGTTTCTATTGGTCCTCTTGTCTTCTTGTGTAAATCATTGTAGCAATCAATCTAACAAGAGTGAACTTTATGATATTACATAAAGGGTGAATAAGACCTTGTCTTTACTCTAAGACATAAATTTAGACAACAATGAACATTAATGAAAAGATATTTGATAGCATTCTCATTAATAATTCATATAAGATGTATGAATGGAGAGACAATGACCTCATGAGACTTATGTATTTAACTCAGACATGTTCAAAAACCATAAAATTGACAAAATTGGCTAGATTAGCTCAAAACCTAAGACATCAACTCAAAATGCATTTGCTCTGTGCTTTCTATTTGCATACTCGGCTCTAGAATTCAACAAAAGACCTGTACAATTGGCCTTGAATTCCCTTTTATAGAATAAGGGAGCAAAACAAGCCTCAAGCCAAGTTGTACACATGTCACCCTCTCATCGGACCGCAATACACACATTCCCTATTGCAATTATATTTACATCTTCAAAATGGAGGGAAAAAGTGAAATGAAATATTTCCATTCGATGAAGAAATGGACCCACCTTCCAGAAGTCATTATGTTGGAGAGAATAATCTTCTAACTGTTGCAGCATATTCATTCCTTGAGCTAAATAAAAAATATGAAAGAGAAAGAAACGTAGACCCAAACTAGCATTCAAATTATCAGTGATTGATCTCTACCTATGTTGTTCTCTATAAGAGACACATACTTTATGCATTTCAATTTCTTAGGCCAAACCTATATTATACTTGATGAAATGAATGTGTACTCTACCTTTGTGCTCATAAATCCAATTCACCAATAAAAATCTTTTTCCATTGTTCATATTCATCATCAAATGGCCAATTGAAATTAATGCTTTCATCCATCTTTGTTCTATATGGAGCATATTTCATCATCAATGAAGTTAACTCTTTATCAAAATCCTCTAAGAAACTGATAATGAAAGACAATTTCTCTAGAGAATCCTTCAATATTTCAATATCAACATGTTCATAAATCAAAACTGCTTGTGAGGCAATAGTGGTATCCATTTGGTCCTTCCACACCTATAGAGGCTTTACCTAATTGTATGTATGTTGGATATCTGACAGTAATGTCAACTCTACCTCATCATACTTAGCCTTTAATTCTCTAATCCTCTGCTCCAATGGAGCGGCATATCCATATAACTTTTGTTCCTTAATTCCATAAACATATTTGTAGACTGGGATCACTCTGGGGTATCTATCTTCCTTTTGTTTAGCCCCCATCACCATGAATTTCAAATCACCAACCCTTGGAATCCACTTATCCAAGATTTGGATAGCTATATCTCTATCCCTCTAGGACAACCTTATTGCTTGTAACATTGAAGAGTTCTTTTCATGAACAATATTAAATTGCTTTGAATCCTCTTGTTCATATGTTTGAGTACTATATGAACAATATGAGCATTGTTCTCATACATTGTATTTTGAGTTTGCTCAAGAAATTTCTTATGTACCTCAACTTTTTGAAGTAGTTGACCCCTTGTAAACTCATTAGTTGCATGTGGCTCCTGGCCCAAGTTGTATGGTATTATGGTCATGGTTTGTTCTAACAAAGGAGAAGGCTAGGAATGTTCCACTCGAATGGTTGATGCAGCTTGGCTTGAGCTAGTTTGTCCTTGAGACTTCAACGTCTCCACTTTTCCTTTCCAAAGTGCTAGCTTTGTTTCTAGCTCAAAAACTCTCTCTTGACTCTGATCATATTCAACCAAAAGATAATTATATTGTCCTTTGAATAAGTCCCTTTTAGTAGTTAAACTTTCTACAATTGCTTTGGAAAACTTGGCAACATTCATTGCCATGTCTACTACCTCTAGAGATGGAGTGTCAACAACTCTTCTTATAACCAATTGTCCACTAAAGTCAGTTGGTTCTACCACAACTGGTTTCCTAGATCTCGTAGACAATGACCAAATGGCCAAGGCATCCCATTCTTCACTAAATGTTGATCCATTGATTGCCAATATAGCTTCTTCTTCAGTTTGAAATAATGGCCTTTCAGCTCTTCCTATGGTGTCTAATACAACGACATCAGCAATGTCTCATTCGAGCAATAACAAAACTCCACTTTTCTGCACAAGCGCCCTTCCTTCCTCAGTTGTAATACTTTGAAATTCCTTTTTCATGGCTTTCATTACATTTTCTTGGATAACATTTTCAGGGAGTTCATGATGTAAACTCCTCTCCTTGGCTACATTCTCGACCTAAATTGGAACCTTAGCCCTCCAAGCAAAATCTCGGAATGCTCTTATTTTAATAAAAGAATCATCCTCCATAAATTCCTTACAAGCTTCATGTCTCAAGTCATCCAAGTAGCTTGTCCCACTCAACTCCCCTTTTCCCAATCTGAGGTTTCTTTCTACAATATCTGTTATAACTTCTCTTGGAGGATAAGGCATTCCCTATTGCATCTCCTCAAAAGTGATTATTATTTCTTCTTCCTCGATGTTCAAGTAGTCAACAATTTTTCTCACCTCAAATTTTTTCTTCTTGGTCAGTGGTTTCTTAGATGGAGAAGGGCCTTTTGGGGGTGACTGAATCTCAATAACAATAGGTAGAGCCTATCTAGGAGGTGATGAAACTAACCTAGTAGGATAAGCTACCCTTGACCCTTCCGAGGTAGTAGGGGTTGGCAATGTATGTTGTTTCTTAACAATCTCCTTCCTCCTAGAATATATTCTGATATTTTTTGGAGGCTCGTAGGAAGTTCTTTCCTCCTCATGTGAAAATGGCCCATCTTCTACCGCCAATGACTTCCTCTTATCCTTAATTTCTCTTTCCCTTCTTAATACACCCACAACACTTTCAAAGTTTTCCAAAATATATTGTACTCTACCCCATTCTCCCCTGATATTTGGCAAAGGGTTATATCTAGGATAAAACTTCATGGCATTCCCAACCATCTTTTTGAAGATAAGATACATGGCCTTCTTTTCCTCTTGCACCTTGAAATCCAAAATATTCCTAGTAACATCTTAAGGGTAGTAGAAGAAATGCACAAATACACTAGTCCTTATCCTTGTCTTTACTGCAAAAATTAAACCCTTAGGTTCATGGTTTCTAGGGTGCACTATCCTCAAGTCATAGGGTTCCAAGATCTTAACAAAATATTTCCACCCTCCCTTATCCATCATTAAGTCTACAAATTTTTTCCATTCAGTTAAGAAAGACCCCTTCTGATTTTATGGTAGATGATCCATTTGTGTAGCTCCTAGTTTTCTCATTATTTCAATAAATCCAATCCACAAAGATACATCCCTTGGTAGCACATAAGGATTGATAGGTGTCCCATATACCCTAGATATAGTTTTATTTGGATAGGGATTTATATCACCCCAATTATGAGTTATTTTCAATTTAGGCCTCCTTTCCATAGGTCTCAAGAAATCGTGAATATCCTTCGAGATCCTTGGTGGATCATGAATCAAGGATCTCCTCAGCTTGGAGGAAAACACATTGTGAAATACCACATAATCAAACTTTTTATCATGTCTATCCATAATCCTGGTCCAACACTAAACTGGCAACTCAAGGCCATCCTCTTTCATCTTTAATGGCATATCTCTGCCAAAGTATTTCCTTCCCTTATATAGAAACATATGCATTAATAGGGAGTACCACCAAAATTGAACCCAACTCTTTCCTTCCTTAAGAGAAACCAAACCCTTGTGCATATGCTCTGCCAAGTAAGTAGCATAATCATAGACCATGTTGAAAGCTCCATGTTGGATATGTCCTGCCATGTACATATATTCTTTTGGCATAGTTTCTAGTGGATCAAAACCAATGATTTGGCATAAGGAATATAAGGTCTTCTTGAAGTAGTTAGAAAATTATTTCATAGGGAAATGTTCCCTGTCATCTTTTCCAATCTTTATTTGTCTCTTATTTTTTCCATATCCTATGGTAGCAGTATGTATTGGCAACATTGTGTTTCTGAACAAGACCTTGGTATTTTCATACTCTTTCCTAAAAACATCTAGGTCAATAGGGATCATGTCTTCATTCCACTCAAACAAGTCAAAGACTTCAAAAATTTCTTCTCTGGTAATCCTGACCATCTCAACACCATCAAATTCCCTAATTACCCTAGAAACAAGGTCATACCTTACTGCAATTTTTCTCATCAAGTCCACATCCATATATACATTTGGGACCACAAGTTTTCACATGTCTAATCTCCAGGTATTGCAAGTGGGAACGCCACAATTTCTATTTTTGAACCAATTCTTGAACATGTGTCATCCAATGAAAGGTGTTTCAACATCCTTGATATAATGTTACTTATCCATCAACCCCTCATAAATCTTAGGACCATAAAATATTACCTACCCTTGAGCTTTCTTACTTGTCGAGGGTTTGATCTAGTCAACAATATCCTGAGAGAGTAACCTATTTGGGGTTTTAGAACCAGACCCTTGGGCTTTGGGAGCCATGGACAATTAGGCAGGTTCAAAGTAGGCTAGGGTTTTGATGTAGGATAGCTTAATACCTAGTGCTTAATTAACAACTAGCGCAAATTCGATATATAAATTTTGAAGCATAGAAGAAGACCACACTTATGCACAATTTTAAAGCAAAACAAAGCAATTAAAACATGCAAGCTAATCCAATTTGAAAGAAAGAAGCAAAAACCTGCCTTAACTCAAGATTGTTTAAAAGATAAAGCTTGTAATTTGACTTATGAATTTTTTGTTCATAAGATACCCTAATTTTTTTGAGTTGCAACTTGAAATACTTTGCATGATATCCTAAAGGTTTTGAATTTACTTGCAATCCTGAATTGTGTGAGGAAAATAAGTTGTTATGTGCTTTAATATCAAAAAAATAGCAGTTGTGGGTGTCCTATCCACCATTATTTCTTGCTCATGTGAAGAAAATAATTCAATTAGTCATGCATCCAATTTTGAATAGCAGCCATCAATCTCTTTCCAAGATGGCATAGAGAACGGTTGAGATCAAGTCAACATGGTTTGAATTTTCATATAAGAAGTCATAAAGAAACACTTGGTTTCTCTTATCCTTCTCAACTAGTTATGTATAGCATCAAACACCACCATTGGCCAATCAAACTATTGTTTTCCATTCAAAATGGTCTGAATGAAAGGAACCATCCACTCCTTGAAGTGAAATGCATCCCTCTTCCCAAATACCCTAGACAACATCATGATCAAGTTTGATACTTCTTTGCAAAAATCTTCCCTCTTGGGTTGGTCTAAGAACTTGGTTAGAGATTTATTTTCCATTCTCAACCATTTCTTATTCAAGTGAGCCTTGTTGGATGCTTTATATTTGCTATATTTCTCCAAAGCTTCACCCTCCTTTAATTGTACCAGGTTCTTTGGATCCGGGACACTAAACATAGTTTGAAACATCTGAGGAGTGAGATCAATAATCACATTGTCATGTGAATCGACACACTACCTTGTGGTTGGATTGTAGGCACTGGCTGTTGTCATAATAAACTCTGGGCACTGGACAGATAGAGGGAATAAAGTGATATGAGCCAAACCAGACTCGACAATTCTTTGTGTTCTCCCTGTTATATCTACAGCAAATGTTTTCGAATATAGCTCCTCAAAATTGTATGAGCCCAGATTTGTGTCGGTGATGTTTGACCAATCTGATTCTACTTTGCTTGCTATGACCACAGGACCCCTATGGTTATACCTCAAGGTATAGGGTAACTGTTCTGGCTTGATCTTCTTGGGCTTAGCTGCTTCCTTTGATGTTCCTCTAGGCCGATTCCTTTGGGAGGCTTCTCCTGATGTTCACGACATTCTTTAGCTTTCCTACAACAAAACCTCTAGTTAGATCCTTGAATAAACATCACAAAATATGCCTTAAAATCATACCTTTCATACATACATCGGGGGCGGAACCAGGCAAAAAAAATCCTAAACAATCTTCTTTAAAACACTGCCAGAATCGGAGCCAAAACTGTTATCGATATTTCAATAATAACGAGCGGGCTCGGAGTTGGAACTGGAATGGTGATCAGAACCAGAACCGGAATGGAAATGGATTCGATTTCTTTCAAATTTTCTAATCTCATATTCCATTTCGGTTCCGCTTCCGCTTCTGGCTAGGTTATTGCTATTTTGAAATAAAGCTTCTCACTATAAGCGGAGTTGAAGACGGGATGGAAATGGAATCAATACCTTCTGGAAAACATGATTTAAAGTTCTAGATTGATTATGATCCCTCTTTTGCCTAAAAAGGTCATGATGTCATAAATTCTTTTAACAGTTTAATGCATATCTTCATGATTAAAGACTAGGTCATATTAAATAAAAAGGGGCTAACATATAACATGATAAGACCATCCCCACATGACCAGGGGCGACTGTACTTTCTAGGGCATCATATTTAAATTAAAATGTGAATACAGAAATGCATCTAAACTCTAATCTAAAACATACTTGATATAAAAACTAGGGCACGAATTTAACCCTTTCTAAACTAACCAGATTGAGTGCGCAAAAGATTCTAAGTAAAAACTACCATTTACTAAACCCTACTCACTGTAAAAAAAACCTAAATTTAATCTACACATTTAAAATCTAAAGCAATACGACGCGATCATGAATAAAACGTGAAAACGACCGTGCCCTAAAACCAAGAAACCAGATACCAAAAGCAAAAATGAAGAAAAGAACAACAAACAAAGAAACAAAGAAACAAAGAAAAACAAAACACGCAAACCTACAGAGAATCACAAACTTTCCCAAAGCAAAACCATCTAACACGAACAAAAATGAGAAAACACGAAAGTAAATAAAAGAAGAACAAGAATAGGAACCCTACCTTGAATGTAAATAAATAGGCAAACCTCCTGAAGAAATCCGCAAGCGACTGTCTCTCCTTCAATCGATTTACTTGCACAAAAGCTTCACTGCAACTTCTGGTTCACTCTTCAATCTCTTAAGAATAGTGATAATAACTATGCGTTAATCCCTAATTAAGGTAAAACTAGGAGTTTCATGAATTCTTAGCACCTGTCATTAATGCCATAAATGCAGTAGAGCGGAGTCGGAACTGCAGAGGAACTAGCACATCACTGTTGTGTGACTTCAGTAAAAAAGTCAACGACCAAGAAACGATGGGGGCTGAATCGGAATGAAAACTGATTTGGAAACTTGTGTAGTTTCCCAACTTGGTTCCCATTCCGGGTCTGGCTCCGCTGAAAAAGCATAAAACAAAACCAAACACAAAAATAAAATAAAAAGACCGAAATAACAAAACTTAACATACAAAACCTAGTCTAAAACGAAAGACCAAAAAGCGAAGGCGGAGGCAGAATGAGAATGGATTTGGAAACTTGAATAAATACCAACCTAAATTTCACCCCAACTCTGGCTCCAACAAAGAAAAAACAAACAGTTCAAAAGAGAGACTATCAGGATGGTAATTGGTATGAGTTTTGAAAGAAGTTTCAGAACCCGATTCAATTCTGGTTCCAGCTCCGACAGACTAAACCAAAGAAAAAACAAAGTGTTGGAAACAAAAGACTCCAAACTTTGTTTGAAAAACAACCAAGGATAAAAACATAAAGGGGGACCCAAGGCAAAAGATGGGGTGGTTATGCAAGGCATAACACCTCCACATAAAACTAGACATCCTTGGTCTTCTTAGTTCCCACACCATGATATGGTTATGGAAATGAAAATTAAGCAAAGTAATCTTCTTTCTTCCTCTTCCATGAAAACCAAGCTCTCTAAATGGTATATCAAACTCTAGTTCAAAATATTTTAGATGAGGTTGCTCCCATAGGTCTCTTACTCGCTTGACAAATCCTTGAAACTTTGCATTGATTTTATTTTTCCTATCCCTCTCTTGATGTTCTTCCTCAATTTCATCAGGATCATACATTAACCTTCTTTTCCCTCCTAAATTTTTGACCACATCTATTACCTCCACATAAAACTGGATATCCTTGGTCTCCTTGGTTCCCACGCCATGATATGGTTATGCAAATTAAAATGAAGCAAAGTAATCATCTTTCTTCCTCTTCCATGAAAATCAAGCTCTCTAAATGGTATATCAAACTCTAGTTCAAAATATTTTAAATGAGGCTACTCCATAGCTCTCTTACTCACTTGAAAAATCCTTAAAACTCTACATTGATTTTATTTTTCCTATCGCTCTCTTGTTGTTCTTCCTCAATTTCATTAGGATCATGCATTGACCTTCTTTCCCCTCCTAAATTTTGGACCACATCCATTACCTCCACATAAAACTAGACATCGTTGGTTTTCTTGGTTCCCACACCATGATATGGTTATGCAAATGAAAATGAAGCAAAGTAATCATCTCCTTCTCTTTTGTTTGGAAGAATGCATGCTAAATGTTTTGATACATGATATCAGCTCTTTCTTCTGCTCTCATGGTTGAATAACTAAATCCATTATGGTGGGCCTCCAAAGTTCCAATCATCTTTCTTCCTCTTCCACCAAATACTGGCCTGGTCCACAAGTTTTCCAACCTAATTGTCGTTGTTTTTGAAAGCTGAAGTTTCTCCTGAGTCACTAGAGTACCTCTCTTTGCCTTTTCAAACTCTTTCATTTCTATAGGCAATTAGCACCTAATTGATTAACAATCTCAATCTCACTAATAGTGATTACTAAGAAAGGTTATTCCACAAACTCTACCAAATAGTTTATTGTAGGAACAATAAAAGAAGAGGCTTTGAAAGAAAATCCATGAAAACCAAGCTCTCTAAACGGTATATCAAACTCTAGTTCAAAATATTTTAGATGAGGTTGCTCCCATATCTCTCTTACTCGCTTGAAAAATCCTTGAAACTGTGCATTGATTTTATTTTTCTTGTCCCTCTCTTGTTGTTCTTCTCAATTTCATCAAGATCATACATTGACCTTCTTACCCCTCCTAAAGTTTGGACCACATCCATTACCTCCAAAAAAAAACTAGACATCCTTGGTCTTCTTGTTTCCCACGCCATGATATGGTTATGCAAATGAAAATGAAGCAAATTAATCATCTTTCTTCCTCTTCCATGAAAACCAAGCTCTCTAAATGGTATATCAAACTCTAGTTCAAAATATTTTAGATGAGGCTTCTCCCATGGCTCTCTTACTCACTTGACAAATCCTTGAAACTCTGTATTGATTTTATTTTTCTTGTCCCTCTCTTGTTTTTCTTCCTCAATTTCATCAAGATCATGCATTGACCTTCTTTCCCCTCCTAAATTTTGGACCACATCCATTACCTCCACATAAAACTAGACATCCTTGGTCTTCTTGGTTCCCACACCATGATATGGTTATGCAAATGAAAATGAAGCAAAGTAATCATCTCCTTCTCTACTGGTTGGAAGAATGCATGCTTAATGTTTTGATACATGATATTATCTCTCTCTTTTGATCTCATGGTTGAATATTGAAATCCATTATGGTGGGCCTCCAGAATTCCAAACATTCTTCTTCCTCTTCCACCAAATGTTGGCCTAATCCACAAGTCTTCCAACCTAATTTCCTTTTTTTGAAAGATGAAGTTTCTCGAGTCACCAATATAGCTCTCTCTGCCTTTCCAAACTCTTTCATTGATACAGGTAATTAGTTCCTAATTGATTAACAATCTCAATCTCACTAATAGTGATTACTAAGAAATGTAATTCCAACAAATCTACCAAACAGTTTACCGTAGGAACAATAAAAGCAGAGGCTTTGAAAGGAACTCCATGAAAACTAAGCTCTCTAAATGTTATATCAAACTCTAGTTCAAAATATTTTAGATGAGGCTACTCCCATAGCTCTCTTACTCACTTGGAAAATCCTTGAAACTCTGCATTGATTTTATTTTTCCTTTTCCTCTCTTGTTGTTCTTCCTCAATTTCATCAAGATCATACATTGACCTTGTTGGGTCTCAAAAATGCAGGTTTGAACCACGAGAGGTTGCCAAGCTCTCACAATGCTTTTGGCCAACGTACAAGGCCAATTTATGCAATTGAACCTTCTTCTCTTTAGGTTATGCTAGACCTAGGCGGGTGAACCTAATGATTGATGCCAATTTAAATGTATTTCCTGATGTAACAATCTACCCACAATGCAAAGGTAGTGGATAGATGAAAATCACTACAACTACTCCTACTCCTACTGCACGAATGAAAGGATTTTGAAAATGATGTTTGATGTGAAATTTTATCTCTGGGTTGAGGCAGATCAATGCCTTCTATCCACATGGGCAATGGAGTCAAAATAGAAAATGATATGTGTTTTCCTTCTCTAGTTTAATTTCTAGTTGTTAGGCACTTTATAAAATAAACTCTTATGACTGGCATATAATTTCATTTATTTATGGCTTGCATAAATTCTGTTGGAATTTTTTCTAACCTGGTTCTTCTTAAATTATCCAAAAGAAATCTCTCAAACACTGTGACTTACTTGAAGGGTTTTAATTCTAACTTGAGACACCAACAAATAAAAATCACACAAAGTGAAAATATGCACCTTGATGAATCAAAATTTATGCTTGATACATTAACTCAAATGATCAAAATTATTTGAATTGGAGAGAACCAAGATAGAAAAATAATACAAATTATAACATCTCAACAACTGAACTGGAAGGTTTTCACCAGTTAAAAACATTAGTTTTCATTGCTCTGTTTCAAGAAAGATCTGTACATTATTTCCATTCCCAGTCTTATTTCTGATAAAATCTCACTCCTATCCTCACCCCCCCTTTTTTCTTGATTTTTTAAAATTATTTATACAATACACTCCAAGGGTCGTGACCCTTCATTTTCTGGTTACAACCGTTTGATATTTCATGACAACAAACTAAAATATTTAATTGGATTGCCTTTCAGAAAATTAAATATTTTTAACCATATCTCTGCCTTTTAATTTTTCCTTCAATAATTTATCGCTTCGTGCATTTCTTTACTTCATTTACCGCTCTACTGCGGGCTTTGACTTTTCCTCTCGTGATATAGCGGTGACCGGCCCCACATTGACTATCATGGCTTCCATCATTGCTTACCACTCTACAGCGGTCTTTGTTCTTTGTTCCCATGGTATTGCGGTGACAAGCATTCACTATTAACTTCATTGTTATCTCCCATCTACCACGAACACCGCGGTCTATCTTGGCCACTACCTCTAATGTTACCGTGCTACCATGGTCTTTATGGTGACCGTCTACGATACCGCAATAAAGGTTACTTTGACTACTCCAAACCGCTACCGCTATACCATGGGTATGGATTGAATTGTATGCGGTATAGCGGTAAAGAGTGAAAAATGAGAATTTCAAAAGGATTAAGGTAGCGATATGAAATATAAGGTGTTTTTAGCATTTGGATTGGGAACAAAATGATTTTTTTATGAAAAAATAGGAAAATAAACAAAAATCCTTTAGAGTTTGAATGGAAAAATGGGGTTTAAGTGAGAAAAAATATTATAATTTTAGATGAAATTTTCGGTTCTAATAGTGGCCCTTGTTGGGGATGAGTGATTTTGCAAATCACTGCAAGAATCCATAATATCTTTGGGAGAGTAGACCGAGTAAAGGACAGGAAATGAAAATGAAGGCAATGGAAAAATGAGGGAATAGATTAGAGCATGAAGGAGATGGAAAATGGAGCATGGAGAATGGAAACCCTACACTACTGTACATGGAAATAAAACCCACGTTTTCAAAAAGGGAACTTTTGGGAATGTCTATGTACTAGAAAACCTAGACCCTTCAAAGATTCCTTAAAATTACTGTGCATGGAAAATAATTTTTTAAAGAGGCATTGCTAAGAATTTTCCATGCATTGGAAATCCTTAATCCTTTGTACCTTCTTTGGTTTAAAAAATTAAACCATTAGGGATGGCCCCAAGCCACCTCAAAAAGAAAAACTTGCACTTTCCTCTGTCATAAACTTTGTTCTGAATAGAGCTCATCAAATTTATTTTGAAACTATCCCTTCCACCTACCCTGCAATATGCACTGTCATTGAAAACCTTCAGGAAATCATTGTATTCAATCTGATTCATATTCATCTCATCAATCTGTATTTCATTATTCTTACTATCATATGAAAAATATTTGTCATCTTCAGCATACAAAGTGTACCCAAATTCAACAAAACATTCATAGGCATGCTCATTGTCATATGTTGCTGAATGATCCAACAGTTATATTGGGACCTCAAAATCTAAATACTCCTTATGGCAACCAAAAAATTATGTCTCATCAACATCTTTTGAAACAATCAAATCAAAATTATTTTCTATTTCTTTTCTATCACCAGTTGGAATTGACACATACCTCTGATCTATATAGTCATCCTCACACATACTTGAATCAACAAATGTTGAACACTCATCATCATGCAAACCAACATCTTTCACTTGTAGGCAAAAATAATTTAAATCACATACCTCCCCTTGGACACAAATAGATTCATGATCATCTTCAAAAATTTCGTCACTGTGAGAAATTCTCATGGAGTCATATGAATTGTTGCACATAGTATCTTCACTGTCAAAGCATATATAGGCTGGAACAAAAAATCTAGAATCATCTTTATTTGCATACTTCTGGTACTCAAGAGTCAGTAAATCTGAAACTTGTTCACTGCTGAGTGAACAGGTCTCTGCTTCCATATCTTCAACTATGTCTCCAACCTCTTGATAATCACCCTGTTGTAGATCAACATCCATAACTTCATCCTTGCAATTTGACTATTCAATGGATCCCTCATTACATACACTGTCACAATCTGTTATGCAAGAGATATTCTCCTTGTCTTCATTGTTGGGAGGCATGATATCTTCTTCAATTTTAACTCCTGAAACATTGCTGATGTACTCTCCAGATGGTGTGTCTCTATCATCTTCCAAATCAGTATCCATGTACATTGTCCCAAGCATGGAATCAATAAATTTATGTGTTGCATCTAAGGCATACTGCTTTGATGATTCTGGCCAATAAACTGATTCAGGCTCTGATGCTCTTAGAAGTTGTGCAACAAATGTGGATCTTGTAGGCCTATGATGAGGAGGTAATTGCATACAAATGTCTACCATCCTATTGTATAAAGAACTCGCATATTCTTCCTTATATGTCCTTATGTCAAAAAAGGAATCCACAAGACTTTTGTTTCTTTCTTGAATTTGAAAATACTCATCAAAAGTGTTCTGATGTGAATAGAGTACATTACCTTTATCACCAAAATTCTCAATTGCATCACGTCGTATTTGTGGTTTCCAAGATCTCTTGGCACTTGTGTCTTCATTCTCACTGTATGATGGCCTATTTGGTGATGTATTTTGAGCACCTTTGACTCCTAATTGTAGCAATCGCTGGTTCACTTGTAGAATCTATTGGTCCAATTGCAGCCTTTGTTTCCTCAATTCCTTCAACTCTCTTATTGACTGTTGTCTTCTTTTTGCTTTTTCCATCTTGATAAAATTTTACTACTTCACAACACCCATGCATTATTTATCAAATAAAACAGAGTCGCCACCTACTTTTCCAAAAGTAGTAAAATGAAAAATATTGTTTTTGTTTTCCCTAGCGAAGTCTCCAAAAATGTAAAACTTTGTTGACTCAATAGATGGATAGGCTAAAATTTTTTTGGAATGTGTCCCCAGCAGAGTCGCCAAATTGTTGGGTCTCAAAAATGCGGGTTTGAACCACGAGAGGTTGCCAAGCTCTCACAACGCTTTTTTCCAACGTACAAGGCCAATTGATGCAATTGAACCTTCTTCTCTTTAGGTTATGCTAGACCTAGGTAGGTGAACCTAATGATTGATACATATTTAAATGTATTTCCTGATGCAACAATCTACCCACAATGGAAAAGGTAGTGGATAGATGAAAATCACTACAACTACTCCTACTCCTACTACATGAATGAAAGGATTTTGAAAATGATGTTTGATGTGAAATTTTATCTCTGGGTTGAAGCAGATCAGTGCCTTCTATCCACATGGGCAATGGAGACAAAATAGAAAATGATATGTTTTTTCCTTCTCTGGTTTATTTTCTAGTTGTTAGGCACTTTATAAAATAAAATCTTATGATTGGCATATAATTTCATTTATTTATGGCTTGCATAAATTATGTTGGAATATTTTCTAACCTAGTTCTTCTTAAATTATCCAAAAGAAATCTCTCAAACAGTGTGACTTACTTGAAGGGTTTTAATTCTAACTCGAGACACCAGCAAATAAAAATCACACAAAGTGAAAATATGCACCTTGATGAATCAAAATTTATGCTTGATACATTAACTCAAATGATCTAAAGTCTTTGAATTGGAGAGAACCAAGATAAAAAATAATACAAATTATAACATCTCAACAATTGAACCAGAAGGTTTTCACCAGTTAAAAACATTAGTTTCCATTGCTCTGTTTCAAGAAAGATCTATACATTATTTCCATTCCCAGTCTTATTTCTGAGAAAATCTCACTTCTATCCTCACCCCCCCTTTTTTCTTGATTTTTTCAAATTATTTGTACAATGCACTCGAAGGGTCATGACCCTTCATTTTCTGGTTACAACCGTTTGATATTTCATGACAGCAAACTAAAATATTTAATTGAATTGCCTTTCGGAAAATTAAATATTTTTAACTATATCTCTGCCTTTTAATTTTTCCTTCAATACTTTATCGCTTCGTGCATTTATTTACTTCATTTGCCTCTCTACCGCGGGCTTTGACTTTTCCTCCCATGGTATAGTGGTGATCAGCCCCACATTGATTGTCACGACTTCCATCATTGCTTATCGCTCTACTGCGGTCTTTGTTCTTTGTTCCCGCGGTATTGTGGTGAAAAGCATTCACTGTTAACTTTGTTGTTATCTCCCATCTACCGCGAACACCGCGGTCTATCCTAGCCGCTACCTCCAATGTTACCATGCTACTGCAGTCTTTATGGTGACCGTTCGTGATACCGCGGTAAAGGTTACTTTGACTGCTCCAAATCGCTACCGCTATACTGCGAGTATGGATTGAATTGTATGTGGTATACCAGTAAAGAGTGAAAAAATGGGAATTTCAAAAGGATTAAGGTAGTGATATGAAATATAAGGTGTTTTTAGCATTTGGATGGGGGACGAAATGAATTTTTTATGAAAAGATAGGAAAATAAACAAAAATCCTTTAGAGTTTGAATGGAAAAATGGGGTTTAAATGAGAAAAACTCTTAGGATTTTAGATGAAATTTTGGGTTCTAACAGAACTTCTTGCCCCTCCTAAAGTTTGGACCACATCCATTACCTCCACATAAAACTAGACATCCTTGGTCTTCTTCGTTCCCATGCCATGATATGGTTATGCAAATGAAAATGAAGCAAAGTAATCATCCCCTTCTCCGCTGGCTGGAAGAATGCATGCTTAAGATTTTGGTACATGATATCATCTCTCTCTTCTACTCTCATGGTTGAATATCAAAATCCATTATGGTGGGCCTCAAGAGTTCCAGTCATCTTTCTTCCTCTTCCACCAAATGCTTGCCTGATCCATAAGTCTACCAGCCTAATTTCCTTTGTTTTTGAAAGTTGAAGTTTATCTTGAGTCACCAGTGTAGCTCTCTCTTCCTTTTCAAACTCTTTCATTGCTATAGATCATCTGTGGGATTTAATCATTTGTACCACATGGTTGATGTGCTTTGAATCCTTGGATCTAAAGGAAATTTCCTTAACATAAATACTGCTAGGGAAATTCAATGTTGGCATGTAGTTGGCATTAAAGTCGGTACCTGGAACATTGAAAAATATCCTTATATAAGAATCCCCTCCATATTATTGGATTGTAACACTCTTGATGGTGGCTACATGAAATGGAACCATGATGCCATATATGGGTACCAAAACAGCATCATTTTTCATATCAACCTAAATCATGAGCTCTCTAGAAACGGGGATATCATTGACATTTTTGTACGAAACCATATCAATGGATGGCTTGGAAGATACATGTCCATCTCCTGTACCAATGTCCCTTGCATCCAATAATCTTGTAGTCTCCACATTCTTTTGTAGAGGGTAGGCACTAACGGCTATGTAATAGAATTTGTAGTTGATAGTTAAATTGTATAACAAACTTTTTTATGATCTTTACTAACATTTATTAGAATTGTTGCATGTTTTACATCATTGGAATGACATATTAGCTGCAATTTTTTTGAAATTTTATTATGGTATGTGCACTTTGATATGATGTAATATGATTATGGTTTCATCTCATATGTTGTAATATTAGATATATAAGAGAAAAATAAATTATTGCATGAAATAAATAATGACTTTTTATTTTAAATGTTTTTTTTTTGTAGAACACGGGTCTTCCAGAAGATCAAGATGATTGTCATCATGATATAGATCCAGAAAATACTGGTTTTGTTGGTACAAATCACATGGTAGAGGATATGATGAGTTAGATACGGAAGACACCAAGTCTGATGACAATGATGATGATGAGGCAGTTGTTGGTAGTACCCAGTGACATTCATGATCATATAGACTGCACCATGCATCATTTTTGATATATCATTATGATGATCATGATGATCATGATGGTGGTGGTAGTGATGATGAGGCCATTGTTGGTAGTACCCAGTGACATTCATGATCATATTGACTGCATCATGGATCATTGTTGATATATCATTATGATGCCTCTTTTCATGGTTACTATCATATGTATCATTTTCACTTATATCATTTAGACATGTATCATCTTGACTTATATCAATTTGAGTTACATAATTTATCATTTTTACTTATATCATTTGTACATGTATCATTTTGACTTTGTCGACTGTTGGACATGTATCATTTTGACATGTTATTGATCTACTGGCATTTTTGACTTTCACTTGTTTTAGTTATATATGATGATGATCTTATCAATATTGACTTGTCAATTTATATATATTAAAAGCGGTCGATGATTAATTTTGGATGGATATTTATTATATACGATGATTTTAATTTACTGCTCAGGATGGATGTTGTCAAATTTAATTAAATTATAGATATTTGACTCACTTGTTTTAATTATAGATGATGATCATGTTAAAATAATTATCTTTTTATTTAATCATATGAGTTAAATAATTAAATTACTTACTCTATAATCATATGAGTTATTTAAGAGGCATGATATATTTAACTAATTAAATTGAAATAAAACATTAAATTAAAATAAATGGAAGCAAAACAAGAAGTAGTTTTAGAAGCAAAAAAGGAAGCAACAATGGAAGCCAAACTAGTAGAAAACCAGAAGCAATCTTGGAAGAAAAATTGGAAGCGAAACCGGAAGCAAACCTGGAAGCAAAACTAGAAGCAAAATTGGAAGAAAACTTGGAAGCAAGTCTGGAAGAAAACTTAGAAGCAAAATTGGAAGCAAAACTGGAAGCAAAACCAAAAGAAAAAATGGAAGCAAACTTGGAAGAAAAATTGGAAGCAAAACTGGAAGCAAAATTGGAAGAAAAATTGAAAACAAAATGGGAAGCAAAACCAGAAGCAAACCTGGAAGCAAAACCGAAAGAAAAAAATGGAAGAAAACCTAGAAGAAAAACTAGGAAGAAAACCTAGAAGCAAAACTGGAAGAAAAATTTGAAGCAAACTTGGAAGAAAAACTAGAAGCAAAACTGGAAGCAAAATTGGAAGCAAAACTAGAAGCAAAAATTGGAAGCAAAACTGGAAGCAAAATTGGAAGCAAAACTAGAAGCAAAATTGGAAGCAAAACTGGAAACAAAATTGGAAGCAAAATTGGAAGGAAACCTAGAAGCAAAACCGGAAGCAAACCTGGAAGCAAAACTAGGAAGCAAACTTGGAAGCAAAACTGGAAGCAAAACTGTAAGCAAACTTGGAAGAAAAACTGGAAGCAAAACTGGAAGTAAAATTGGAAGAAAATTTGGAAGAAAAATTGGAAGCAAAATTGGAAGCACAACTTGAAGCAAACTTGGAAGCAAAACCAGAAGCAAAACTGGCAAAACTGGAAGAAAAACTAAAAGCAAAACTAGAAGAAAACCTGGAAGCAAAACTAGAAGCAAAATTGGAAGCATAATTGGAAGCAAAACCATAAGCAAAATCGAAAGCAAACCTGTAAACAAAATTGGAAGCCAAATTGGGCACTAATTTAGGTGCTATTCCTGACGTTATTTCCCAACGCTATTCCCGACACTAAAGAAGACGCTATTGTTTGCACCATTTTTCGGTACACAATCCAGTGCTAAAGTGGGTGCTAAATTCAGCGGCAAACTCAGCGCAAAATCCAGCACCAAAATGAGCATACCTTTTAGTGCCGACTTTTGTGTCATGAGTCGTGTCTAATTGATGGACTCAAATACACTAAAATTTGGCACTATTTTAGGCGTTAATTGCCTGTTTAGTTATTGTGATTGGGAAATGGTAAAAGTATGAGTTGGTATATAGATGGAAACAAGTTGAGTATAAATGGGTTTAGATGGAATGGTAGGGAAGAATGATTGGATGGGGTTGAGGAAGAAGTTGTGAAGGAAAAATGGGAGTATGATTTCCATGCAATGGGGGAATAAGTAGAGGAATACCAATGGAAGGGATATGAGTTTAGTAGTAGTTGGATGGAAATAGTAGGAGATTATTAATAGAGGAAGTAGATTGCAGTAGTGATGTGGTGAAGGATTGGCTTTGGGAGGCAATAATACAAGAAGAGGGTTGAGAAAGGGAGATTAGGGAAGCATTATTAAGAGAACTAGATCCATTCATAATTTTTCTAGGTATATCTTAATGTACCTCAATTCCATAAAATTTCAACATAAGCATAGCATGAAGACCAATCCCACTAAATGTAGAGGAATAGTGTCATCGTCAAATTTATTTACATCCTCTCGAAGACTTTTCAATTCAATATTAATATCTATTTTATTATGGTGATTCACATTAGTAAGACGAGACTAATGGTGAAAAGATTATTATTTAATTGATAAATAAATGTATTCAATTTTTTACAATATGACCCATAGGTAAAAGTGCAAAGTTTTGTCACATTTTTATAAATGAAGCAACCAACATTGGTCCAACTTTTAAACTTGAATCACTAAAAAGTGGCATATATATTTTGAATTTCTAAATGATGTAAATTAATAAAACCTGTAATTTCTAGAATATGTTATGTTTGTATCTTTTTGAAAAAATTAAAAAAAAATTGAATATAGTTTTTAATAAATTTACAATATAATTTAGTTGATGATAAAATGTTGAAAAATAAAGTTACATGAGATGTCGATCTTTATAAAGTAAATTTTATTTTTTTCCTTCAATTTTTTTGTGTATTTATAACTTGTAACTTTAGTGCATAGATTTTTTTTTTCCAATTTTGATAAATATATATTTTAAAATAAATATTGAAATGTGTGTGTATTAAAACACAGGTGTTTCCATTCAATGCCAACTTTCATATTAACTATTTATCTTAAATTAAAAAATATATACCATCTTGATCTAGATGCTTTTATCTAGTGCATTATATTTTTTTCAAAAAATTTAATACATTTTAGTATTTTTCTTGAAATGGTAATCAACCTAATATTTTTGTGTTGATAACCTACTTTTAGTAAAAGTAAAAAATAAAATGTAAATAATAATTTTTAAACTATATATTGAAAACTACACTTATGGATTTACAAAAGGGTGTTTCTATATTTTAAAAAAATGTTATTTACATGTGTAGGAGTTGTTGAAACATCAAGTTTTTCAAATAATTTTATTTTCTTGGTTAATTGGTCTTAAAGTGGTGCTACATATGTATTTAGCCAACAATTTTAGTTGGAAAAGTTGTGAACATATCTTAGTTAGAATGAATATTACTAGATCATATGTTTGATCAAAATTGTTTTTTAATGTAACAACCTTAGTGTTCTACTTAGAAAAAAATTTAAAATCTTTACCTCAAGAGTAAATCCATGATATTGTAACATAACAATAAAAAAAATTCTTTCCATTATGTAAATTACATGCATAATTGAAATAACACTATTTCCAAACTTCCATTGCATTCCATTGTAATTTCACAAATCTTTCCATAACATAGATGTCATATTGAATGAACTCAAGTTTATCATTCATGATTACATCCTTCCATATAAATGGGTACATGATACATTTATAGCTCTTCTGAGCTTCATCTGGTAATAGATATACAAACTGATCCTGATGCTTCCACAATGGTGCATACCTTATGGATGTCCTCGCTCTCTGGTGCATACACTCTAGTTGTCCCCAATTTTGGTGCAAACATACGCAAACCTCGACTGCCAACTAGTGAGGAGAAGCATCACTCAAGCACTTTTCTGCCAACCACGAACTCAAATGCAATCCCTCACACATCTATCATATGATAGATGGACCTACCCTTAGATGAAGAGATTGGTTGGTAAACCCCATAACAATAGCCTATCTGAGATTAGTGTTTTTTTCTATAAACTAGAACCTATTCATACAGTTGTCATTCTATGAGTATGAAAATCTTGAAATAGAATGCATAAAGGAACACAATGAACTGACAATGTAAATAATGGTAACTTACACTACTTTTCCCAAATTATTCTCACATAGTACTTTGAGTGACAGTCTCCCTATTCACATACACTTCTATAAATCAATTTTATTATGACCGTTCATATACTATGCTTACGTAATTTCCTTCCATAGGTAGTTCGTAACCTTAGAAATAACTTAATCCCTTTTTCCCAAAATATAATAGTATTTCTACCAATAAAGCCTAAGCATAAGTTAACCCCTCTTCAATGGACATTCCCATCCCAAGTATAACATATGAGCTTTCCTAGTCTACAAATTAACTTTGCATAGACAAGCTATTCGCTTCAAAAGACAATATAGTCCCAAGTATAACTTTATAATCTAGAGTTTAGCCACATAACCTTTATCTAATCATAGATTAAATACTCATGAATAACTAAATTTATTCAGCAATACTTCACATTATTACATGATTCTCATCAAGAGAGTAGTCTCTTCCAATAATGACCTCAATCGAATAATAATCATGTATCAATAGATGATTCCATTCAAGTGTAACCTCCTTAGTAAAAAGGATTATTCAAGAGTAGAATCTTGTCAATATTATGACTTCATAACAAGTGTATATAGCAACTACCCAAGTAGCAACTTTAATTCAATAGTTAATCCCACCTATGTCTACATACATATAGTATCTTATAAGCTTAAGTTATTTACTTAATCACATAGGTGAGTCTCAACCATAGTATACCCTAATCTTAGGATAAAATCATCAACCAATGACTAGTCTGATTATATAGGTTAATCTAATCCTATATGTTCCAATCAAGACCAAATGTACAATCCAACCAAGTAATTTATTCCCAACCTATCGGTATCAATGATTATTCAAGTACATATCCCAACCGAGTAGGTAAATCTCAACCTAAGGTTTCACTCTTTAATCAAATGAACTTCTCGACCCAATTAGGTTATTCTAAACCTAGGGTTTAATTTGAGTATAAAGTATGATCAAGTGATCATTCAAGTAAAGATAATTGATGTGTTTTTTAATAACATCACATCATATTTTTCATGCCATCACTTTGTTTCAATGATAACCTTAACATTCCCAAGGTTTCCTAGCATAATAAGCTATAGTTTCAAGTCACTTCATGAAGTTGATACATTTAAGAGTATTATGACCCTTTCTTAAGCTAATCATATTTAATCATATTTAGTATACTTATACTAATGACAAACAATCCATCCTATTATGGATTAAATACAATCACTTTCATAGAATAGCATAAAACAACTTTTTTTTTCCTTTTCCAGGAAAATGCTATGATTTCTTAATGCAAGTATTCTCAAGCAGTACCAAACAAAGCATTCAATTCTCAATATTTTGTAAATAAAGAAAATATAAGAGAAGACTAGATCCTGATGCCTATAATATGCTTGACCAATTGATTGACTTAATGCACAACCTTCCAACATCAACTTTCTAGCTTTACTTTATCCTCTCAAAGCAATTCTTCACCAAGCCTCTTACACAAGGTAATACTATAGTATCACAAATTAACACTATACTCTCTCAAAATAACTCTAGCTCTCATAAAATGCAGCTCTTAGAATATTTGCAGAAAAATAGATTTATAGAAATGTGTGTCCCAAATGAGAGAACTAGCCTATCTATTTATTAAAAAAATGAGACATTGCAGCCTACATAAAAGGCATGTTAGTCGACACCTTTCTTCATGCAAGTCGACTCATAACACACAACTTAAAGGTGGCAGAAATACGAGTGTAAACTCATCATAATATGCAATAGATCCACTCATTTAGTTGACAACAACTAGATACTAATTCAAAAGTGCACATGCCTAAATGATGATAGTCAAATTGCAACCAAAATAGACTTCTATAGATTATAGAGTTTCATAATTTGACGCCATGTCACAACCAACCTCTCTATCCCTTTGGTGCGGTTTAACTCTCTTGAAACAGTCCTTTGTTTATAAGCAACACCTATACTATGTTGACTTGGTCATAGTTTTACTGAGGAATAGAGTAGAGATGAGTCACTCCACAATAATAACATATAATTGGTGCTTTGACCATTTTATAACTTGTAAGCTTTTCCAATTATCATGCAACTTATCAAATATTCCATCGCTTTGTATAAAAGCATCCAAGTTTGGAGAAATTCAATGTTAATAATTTAAAGATGCATTTCCAATAGTATCGACTATTGTTTACTTCCTTATCGGCCTTTATTGTTGCACATTACTTTGCATATAAATCAACCTATATTAAGCTCGACTTAGTATCAACTCATTTATGTGTTTCTTTAAACTCCTTTTGAATGTGCAGCGTATAGGACTTGGCTTTGTATTTCTTTCTACATGTTTTTCCCATGCATGGTCTATTCTTGTTCCAACATTGCCTTATAAGCTAGTCTATCCTATTGACTAAGGTTGCACAGCTAAGCATTATATCACATTAAATGTGTATATAAGTGGCACCATTAATATATTCAATTAATTTGGCCACAATATATATATATATATTATATATAGTCTTTTGACAAATAAATATATCATTCAATACTTGAATGAATATATCCATGTTATCCTTATCACAACATTATGTGTGTGTATATACATACACATACACACACACATATATATTTATGCACAATTGTAATGCAATGGTGTATATATATAAATATGTGTGGATTTATTATTTACACATATATCAAATATAGACAATCCCTTTGATAATCAAACACACATATTTATATATTACATATATATATATATATATATAATTTCAAGAATGAATGCTCTAGCATTAGCATTGGTGTCGATATAGATGATATAATTGGTGTGGATTATGACTTGATTTCTAAGGAGTTCTCATGGTTCTTTGATGAGGAATAAACACTCCTTGACAATCTCTTGGAGGCTCATTTTAATTCCCAAAATAGTGAGGAGCCTAGCCTTTTTGTGGGGAAGAGTGATCAGTTGGATAAGGAGGATGTTCTTCTTATGGCTATGGTTGGACACCTAATGATCAACCAAAAAAGTTTTGGTTTATAAGTTTCATGGTGAGGATTATGGTCATAGGGTTTGTAATGGTTTGAGTAAAGTGTAGAGGAGGGGAACCGACTACTCAAGACCCCAAGTCACATGAGGGTTTAGAACAATAGGGTGCCCTAATCTATCTCAAGTTAACGAAATGGTTTTAGGAGAGTTTAAGGTTTAAATTCTGAAAGGAAGAACAAGCAGGTGGTTGTTGTCCTTTAACAAGCTCAAATGTTTCAGGAAATTAGCTGAACAAGTTTCTAGAGTTTGAAATGCAACTTAGGTGGCTCACTGCCAGAGGACTATAGTACGGGACACAGACAACAACATGACGCACTGAAATCTCAATGGGATATTGACATCCGTATAGATATAAATCATAAAGTACAATCAAAGACTAAAATAAACTCACTAAGAACCTAATGGGTATGATTTAATACAATAACAAAACTAGAATAGAACATAATGATAGTGTAACAAGAAGAATACTTTAACTTTCTCTAATCTATGAATTAACAAAGGAGGATGAGGAAAGGGCACCTTCCTACCCACGATTTGATATATTCAAGGTATTCACTTGATGAACATCCTATGCAGACAAAATGAGAAAATGTTGGGGTTGTGTATAGAGGACTGTCGCAGTTATTCCCTCACTTTGGTGTTTCCACCTCCATGGATAGCTAATATAGCAATGATTGAAGAAATGTGATAAAGAAACATATTGAAATAATAATACCAAGTAATATGTTGAACAACAATATGCTCATGATATTAAAATGATAATGCAAGAGAAAAGGAAAATGTCAGTAATATCACCTTCAACCACATGCACTCAAGGAAAATGGGAGGAGCAAGCTCACAAGCTATTGAAGATCAACATTTTCGCAACAACAAAGAGAGATTAAACCAACCAAAATACCAACTTGCAAATTCAATGGAGGTGATATAACTTGAGAATGTTGTGAGAAGACTGTGAAGATAGTTTCCAAGAATGAATGGGATCAAGAGAGAGTGAAAGAATGGAAGAGATAGTCATTTGAAGGTAAAATTGGAGACAAAGGATTCATCAAAGTCAATTCGAAGGGAAAGAGACATTACACTTCATGTCCAATGGAGGAATCTAATGCCTCTATAGATTCCAAAGGCAGGAATCCTTTTAAGATGGTAGTGCACCGTGCAAACATCCATACATCACGTTAGTATCCCAAAAAAAATATCCCTCACCGACATGAAAACGGGCTTCCAAGTGGATGGAAAATGGATGAAGAGAGTGTAATTACATTATTAGACTCAATTCTCTAAGGTAGGATGTAAGTAAATGTGGAATTTGCAAGGGGTGCAAATTGATGCCATTACATTTTGCCTCCACTTTAGTGAATATAAGTGTTATAAAATGCATGGTAAAGTAGAGTGAAAGCTGAGAAATGTATACCTGAACCATCAAGGAAGCAAACCAAAATCTAACACACTCGAATGCATAGGAAGAGGAGTTGGCTCCATAGGTACTCGGTCTTGAGGATAGTTGAGAAAATACGTCGTAGACCCTCAAACCTATGTAAGGTGAACAAAAGGCTCTACAAGTGCTCAATCCTATAGAGGCACCATAGGTGCTTGGTCCTAAGGGAGGCCAGATGTGAAAGGCTCTACAGAGTTTGATAGACCCTTACAAGTGCTCAGTCCTATAAGGAAAGCTCGAGGTGCTCGATTCTCCAAGCTTGATTGAAAAATAAACTTCACAAGTGCTCGGTCCTATAAAGAAACATGTTAATATGTAGACAAAACATGTTAGATAGAAAAATCCATGCAAGCAAATAGTTAGTCATATAGATAGTCAACAATTGAAGGATAAGCTTTCAAAGGGGTCTGCTTAAGAGATGCTCTGTTTGAAACGAAATGATATTTTCTGCAAACGATTCTAGTATCAATGAATACTTCTAAAAGATCACTTTCATAAGGGAATTAAAAAGGAATAATACTCCCTCACAATGGAAAGTTTTCAGACTTCATCAAAAAAAGTACTCCCTTCTTGAAAGAAATTTTCCAAATCTTTCTCTACAAATCCATTTCAAAAGAAAAAATTTGCTAGGGCCCCTTGCTGAAGAATACAATTTTTTTTTTAAATAAGGGATTTTCAATGAGGGATTTGTTGGCCACTGAATACACCTTTTTTAAAGTCAAACTAGTATGATAGACCCCCCTTAGGATGGTGTGTGTTCAACACAGTCATGTGACATTCTAAGGAGAGAAAAGAAAGTGATGTGGCCCACGATACATGAAAGGATGTAATCATGGAAATGTTGTTACACAAGGGAGGGATAACACATAGGTACCACAAAATCACAAATCAAGAAAAGAAGAGAGAAATATGGAAAAGAAATATAATCAAAGACGAAGAAATCAAGGGACAAGGGGATCTGATATTTCGGGGTCAAGACTGCTCATAGATCTAAATAAATAGATATAATATAATAATATAAATGAACTATCATCAATCCCCTACTATATTAGATCACGAATAATGGTATGTGAAAAAAATAAGAATAAAAAATTAGGTCAACATGGAAGGGAAGCCTAAATTCCCCCAACACTTTCTATCATCCCTAACTATCAAAAATCAAGGCACAATAAAGAGAAGAATGGTGTAACAAATAGAAGAAATTTATGACACAAAAAACTCCCATATCCAAGCACCTACAAGGGTGAAAAGGGTCCACCAAGAACACATAAAACAAGCATGAGGGAAACACAAAAAACACATAAATCTAATCTACAGATAAAAGAGAGGTTCTCTCCTAGTCCTCATCAACCAGGATTTCATCATTCTCCCAATATAGATCATCATAAGGGGAAGGAAGATGAGCCTAAAAGAGTTGGATAGAAAGGGGATCACCCTCTGACTCTCTTGCGATAAGAGCCAAGGAAGAGGGCCCCTAAAGGTCTTCTTCAATCAGCTCCTATGAGGTAAACGTCATTAATTTTGTAAAAATCACCAACAAAGTTAGGACATCATCTACCATGTTGAACATGCACTTGATGGAGTGCCATGTGTCAACTAAGCAAGTGATGATGGAGTCACTTGAGATCCACTATTGACCTCACTAAAAAACTCAATGGATGTCAGGGTAGCCTCTATCATTGGGATGGCGCAAGCTAAAGTAAAACCTACTTTTGAAGAAGGTGATCCCTTCTTCCAACCCCATTTAGAAGCAGGTTCATCCTCCAACTTGTGCTTCATTGGGGGATGCAATATCCCCATAGAAGAATTTGAAGGAAAGGAAGAAGAGGAGAAAACCAAAGTGGACACCACCGAGGTATTCGGCATATCCACGAGCTTAGGAAAAGGCAAGATGTCTGGAAGGGACATCAAGAGAGGAGGCTCAACTGAGGGAGCAATGAATACTTGGAACCTTTTAGGGTGAGGGTCATTCTCATTCATAGGGGGAGCTGGAAGAAAGATCAAGGTGATAGGAATTGAAGCAAAAGGGGCAGAAGAGGAGGGCACAATAGGAGACACCAAAACAAGAGTTGTCGGCTCCCCTTCCACCTTTTGTAGAGCAGACTGATCAGTAGCCAAAGCCTTCCTATGATGCTTATGCTCATGCATAAGGTGGTTTCTTCAGCTTTGAGAGCTAGAAGTTGTAGCTTGAGGAGGAAAAGGAGGCTCTTGTTCTGTCATGGGAGTGTCCATCATAGTTGTTGTTGGCAGAGGGTGTGACTCTTAAACAAAAATAGGAGGAAGAGATGCGGGAATAGAAATAAAAATTGGTAGAAAAGTAGACTCAAGCACCTCAAAGGTGGGCCTCTTCCCATTTTCTACCCTAGGGGTAGGAACAATAGGAGGCCATGGAGGCCAAGATATAGAGATGACTCCATGAGGACCCTTACCCCTACCATACATGATAGGTTGAGGCACTATGGGTAAGACAAAAAGTTTGAACATTTGATGCTTGGCCTTCTGCCAAGTGGGCACCATCGGACTTCCCATGAGACATATGGGAGAAAAAGTCAAGCGCACTATTGCAGGGTGAGAGGTAGAATCATGTGGAACTATAGAGGAAGAAGAAGTCTCCTAAGTACAAGCAAGCTTCCCCCTCCCCTTTTGAGAGGAAGAAGCAGTGTGTTTCCATGCTACAAGGTAGGTCATTCTCGGTTGCACCTTTCCCCCGATCTTATACTTAACATAATATCTATAAAGTGGGTCTGTTCTTGGGGGAAAGGACCTATCGGGGTAGGCCAAAAAGTATCTAGTCAATATCCCCCACATGATACCATTGAATGATATCTAGTGTGACATGCACTACACCTTTGTGAGAGAATTTCAGAAAATTATGGATAACATAAGTGACTTCATTCATGTAAACTAGCCATGGGTGCCTAGCTTCACTCTGAACAAGTTAGATTCTGGAATGATGTCAAAGGTAGCATTCATAGCCCTAGGTCCCACTAGGATGGAAAGAGTTATAGAACCATAAGGAGAAAGAGAGATACCATCATGGGTATGTATTGTGTTTTTCATTTTTCATACTCCTCCCTTTGTAGATAATTTAGCAAAAGAGTCTCCTTTGTAATTATGTTCATGCAACTCATAGGATCCACAAGGACTCCTCTCACAATGTTTCCATTGATGCGAGTGAGAATATATAGAGGATAGAGCTTCTTATTCATGGGTAGATCTTGTGACATAAAAGTTATATCTAGTGAACTATTCGTAGGTTGAGGGGGAGGAATATGAGTAAACGAAACAATATTTACATACTCTAAGGCCTCAAGAGAAGCACCAAAAGGGTCAATGATCAAGTTTGCAGAGTGATATAGAAATGGGTTTGTATAAATCTATAATTCACTATTTTTCTTAACCACAGACTTGTTCATATTCCACTTTTTACCATCAAGGTAAATAGTATCGTCATCGATGTGATCCTATATTTCATGATGCAGGTGCATACAATGTTCAGTATCATACATGTGGACACAATGGTATTGGCAGAACACATTTTCATCATACCAGTCAGGGTAAAGTTATCTAAGAGGTCGAGGATCCTCCAAGGTTATAAAATTATCCTTTAACAACTTCTTCAAAATAGAAGAGTAAGATTCAGACAACTTTGTGAATTATCTATTGTACTTGAGGCCCTTGCAACAAGACGTGGCGACTACATTCATAACATATTTTCCTTTTCCTAAAATCGACACAATATACCTTCCTTCTGGATAAGAGCATGAGGAATATCCCATGAACTAAATAATTGTCTTATGATATTCAAGCAACACCATGGATAGATGCACAAAAGAAGGATACTTAATTAAGGAAAACTTCTCCTACCAAGGTCTCTACAAGTTGCCAATGAACACCTTATGCACATATGAGTCGAGCAGTGGATAAGAAATTTTTGAAAAGAGTGATTGATATCAAGCAATGAAATCAATAATATTCTCATGCTCTCCTTGCTTACATCGGACAAGGTCCGAAAAGGCCATCTTTGGTTCGATGTTATCCTAGAACTTCCGAATAAACTATTTAACAAATTGATCGAATGAGAATATGCTGGAAGAATGAAGAAGGGGACCTAAGTGAGAAATAAAGTCACTAATGAAGGTAAGGAAACCATCATTAATTCCTTCATTCATTATATAGTTATTTTCAATGTGAATATGGAAACTATCCATAACAAAGTGACTAACAATGTTTGGAAATAATTAGTACAAAGAAGGCAAGAGGCTATAAATGTTCAAGACAAGATGAAAAATGATATCTTGAATTCTTATGGATCCTCTTTTTCTAAGGAAGGGGCTTCTAATTTACTAAAATAATTCTCTATGTTGTTTAGATTCAAAAAGAGAATCTATATGCTTATGACTAAGGAGGAAGAGAGTATGAAAAAGGTAAGGCAAGAAACCCATGACATAATTAGACTATTGGAAAAGAATTATGTGACAAGAACCAGTTCTTCATCCCATACAGCTCAAGCATAGGAGCATGTTAATATCATAGAGGTAATGGATAATCTAGTCTTGGAAAGTGTTGGTGAAATACATGATGCTTCAGAGACACCTGCCCCTTTGAATGACATAGAGGAGACAACCAGAAAAATATTGAAGATCAACATAAAGATAACACCAGTAATGAACCAGAAGAACATCATGAATCTATTGGAAATAATGGTGAGAAAGATAAAGATGAAAATGAAGGAAGAAAAAATAAAAAGAAAAATGATGATGAGGATAAGAGGGAGAAAGAAAACAAAGATAAAACTTTTGAAAAATCCACTGGAGAAGAGAAATAATAAGAAAAAGAAGAGGAAAAGGAAAAGAAAAGGAAAAATAAGAGAAGGAAGAGGAAGACAAGAAAGAAATTTCAGCTGAAGGAGAAAACCCCAAGGCTAATGAGCTATAAAATTCCACCATAGAATCATCCAGAAGCACTATCAAAGATCTAATAACAAGGCATACAAGACTTCAACCCATGTTATCACCTCAACTAGTCAAGTTGCCATCACATTCGGGTTATTTATATTTGTCTAAGATTGCACCAAGTAAAAGAATAAGAATGTGTGGTAATTTTCTCAACTCTATCACACAAGAAACTATTGAAACATATCAGAAAGGAAATGAATTGATAAATGAATCTATTAGAGCTTTATAGGAGATAATCCCTAGTGTCACCACTGATGATTCCTTAGCACCAATTGAGAACCTGAAGTTTGTAGTTGATTCTATCAAGGAATACACCTCTAATCTTAAGGTATAGATTGTGAAAGAGGTGAAGTCAATTTTTCTAGAGAAAAGGTTATTGATGCTACAAGATAAATGTGCAATTATGCATAACAAGGCATTGCAAAGCTTGAAAGAGGTAAGGGACTGTGATAAGGAAGCCCAGTTATTATTTGTTTACTGCATTTAGTGGCCTAATGCCACTCGAGGTATTAAGGATTTAATGGACTCAATAGAGTCTCAACTTGTTGATGCCTCCAGAGACTACAAGGTTGAAAATGATAGAAACTAAATTGGTTGGACTTCTATTGTAGACCTTCAGAACAAGTTTTTCATTCTACAAATGAAAAAAGAAGATGCAATAAGGTGGTTTGGCCAACTTGCAGATTTGGTAATGTATGGACACATTTCCATATCAAGTGCTTTGATAGATGTAGAAAAATTGGAGAAGATGAATATTATTACTTCCACTCAAGAAGAAGGAGAAGAATGTTTAGTGGAGCTAGAATCACGGCATAAATCTCTTACCAAAGCAAAAGGGATCTAGGATGATGGAAATCCTGCTTTAGAAGCAATTCTCAAGGAGTTATAAGGTGCCCCTAGCTTTTGATTAAAAGTCTCTATTTTACCCTTTGTCTTGTATGTGAACAAGGGAGAAGGTTATATGTGAAGGAAGGATCAATGTAAATAGTGTTTTGGTTTGAAAAATAGTTTTGTGTTTTTTGTATATTTGAAAGGGGGAGTTGAATGAATTGATGTCGTACAATTTTGGTTTTGAAGTAAGCTTTATTTTTGGCACATGTTGTCATCAATAAAAAAGGGGGAGATTATTGGAAGAATGAAGAAGGAGACCTTCAGTTTTGTTGTCATTGATGCCAATCGGTATCTAATTTTTTGCTCATTTGGTAAAATGTTTTTGTGCTACATTGATCCGGTAATTTGGTCCAGAATCACTCTGAGTAGAATATCGGCTCATATAATTTTGATATATTATTAAAGGGTCTTAGATATAGTTTTTTTAGGGATTCAACAATCCAGATCAAATAAGTTGAATGTTATAAAATATGGATGTTCAACTTGTAGTTTCGGTATGTTCTTCTTTTAGCCAACTTGGGCATGCAGTGCACGCTTTATGAAAGTTTAAAGAGTTCATTTTTAGGTCCAGGCCGACCTAGATCATATCTTTCATATTTTGTTTTGAAGACAACAAGTCACTTTGAATTAAGTATGCTTACATCCAATTAGGTTGACCTATTTAATGTATGAAGATGTAACTGTGTGTGTGTATATATACATATGGAACATACTTGTGCTGGTGTGTGGTGGATAGATAGAGAATGGTGATGTGAGTCATGAAAAAAGTGATATGATGTGAATTTGTTGATTTTTGTTGTATACTTGAAACCGGAGCAAGATTTTATTTGCAGAGCTTAATTGGAACTGAACTTAGCACTTTGAAGGTGTACTTCTTCAATTCATCCTTTGGCAGTGTAGACACTTAAAAATGTCTTGAATGATATCATGCACTTGAATCAAGTATACTAACATCATTTTTTTTGGAAACCCATCCTAGCTATTTAATTAATTATATCATTTACATCTATTAATCTCATTAATTTAATCAGGTTAATTCACCCCCTTTTCATGCTAACATTTCATCTCATTAAATTAAATAAATCAAACTATTTAATTTAAATCCCTAAATCATATTATTTAATTAAATAATCCCAAGTTATTTAATTAAATGTCATCACCTTTCCCCCTTTTCATTAAATCGCTTTATTTAATGAATATCATCTAATTCATCTAGTTCTTCTAATTGCATAATTAACATTGTTTAATTATCAATTACCTAATTAAATCTAATTTCCCCCCACTTGCAAGAGAATATTCCTCATTTGCATATTCCTCCAAAAGGAATATTCCCATGGAATATTCATTCCCCTTTTGCACAATTTAATTTGGTTTTAATTAACTAAATATCCTTTTTCCCTCACCCATGAGAATATTCCATTCCAAAGAATATTCTCTCTCCTCACTCATTTGAAAAAGGGAATATTCTTACAAAGTTTCATGTGCAAGTTAACTCAAAACTTCTTGTGCAATTTAACTTGTGACCTTTTGTATAGGTCAAAAGTGTGTTTGTTTGAAGGAATATTGACCCTTGATTAAAATCTTATCTTCCATTCTCATCCATTTATGAGAATCCATGATCCATGCCTCCAACTTCCTCCATCCCTGACCATTGATTAACCTTTTTTATCTCAACCCTCCATTTCTCATTTTCTCTCCTATAAATAGATCACTATTTGGACACAAATGGATCCATCTTTTAACAACAAACTTATGCTATTAAAATTACTCACAATCACACTCCACACATTTAGCATCTTTTTAGTTTAATTACTTTCATAATAGCTTAGCTTCCATTAATGGCTTCTATGATCACATAATGCATCCATTTAGCTTATTTGTTAATTAGGATTTGAATCTTTTAGTTTAGAATCCATTTAGATTAGCTTTGTATGTTCATATCTAGATCATTTTAGTATAAAATCATGTTAAATTAGCTTGCATCATGTTCATTTAGGTTAAAATCATGTTTTCATACACATCTATCAATAATTCCATCAATTTTATTCAATAAAATTGACTAGAACAAGCTCATTTATCCACGGGATTGGGAAAGGTTCAATTTTCTACATCAACGCGACACCACTCCCCCAACAAGATAATTTTCAATGGATTAGAGTAGGCATTTTTGAAGCTTTCATAGTTTAATATGCTTAGTTTTGATAAATGTTTAGTTTAATTTGCATTTGATTGATCTTGTTGAGATTGACATTGGTGGCTTAATTATGCTTTGATTCTTCATGGATCAAGCATAATCAGCCCATACTAATCCGTCGGTCACAAGAAATGAGCCATATCTTTTTGTATCTTGGAGGTAAGCCATTTTGTATCTACTTCAAATTGTGAGCCTCTCAAGGAAAGTGATTCCTGGAAGTGAGCCCTATAATATCTTATGACCGGTTATAATATATTGTGAGTTAATCCTCACCGTGGTTTTTCTCATTTTGGGTTTTCCATGTAAAAATATTGGTGTCTATGTGTTGTGAGATTTTATGATTCCTTTCATGTTTTGGTTTACAATTGCAGCTAGATATGTTTTAATAATTGAATGGTTAGCAATCAAATGGTTCAATAGAATTTTGATTCACCCCTCTCTCATTCTTATGTGTGTTCAATAGAATATAGAGTTGTCAAGCAAGGAATAGTATCACTCTAGTGTTGTTTCAATGAGGTATTGAGGAAATAATTTGGCCATCAAGGAATTATGATGAAATAAATCTATACACATTGTGTTGAAGGCTTACACATGTGTTTTTGTGTCTTCTTTACCACTATATTTCTCAAATTTAG
This sequence comes from Sequoiadendron giganteum, assembly GCA_007115665.2. NCBI lineage: Eukaryota > Viridiplantae > Streptophyta > Pinopsida > Cupressales > Cupressaceae > Sequoiadendron > Sequoiadendron giganteum. The sequence goes on from CM021106.1 coordinate 394,731,915, forward strand.
GAATTCTTCATCCCTTGGGGTATGGGTGTGTTTTGAATCACCACTGATAAAGGACTATGTTGGAAGAAAGGTTGAAAGATCGGTTGGGAAAAGGCTTGGGATAGACTCGCTAGCTGGTTCTAGATTTGACTGATATTTTATAATAGTTCATTCAAAATAGGGTCAAATGAAGAAATAGGACCAGTGGAGCTGCCTCCAGAACCACCATCAAGACCACCGCCAGAGCTACCACTATAGCCATCATTGGATCCACTACCATGACCACTACCAGAGCCATCGTCAGAACCACCAAGAACACAAAATATACTAGAACCACCATCCCCCATTCCACTAGAAATCCCACTTCCAAAGCCATTATTTCCCCCAGGAGGAAGGATATTGAATCCTAGGGGTATTCTACTTGCTTTGATAGTAGAAGGCAAAGAAAGAGTGAAGATGTTGACAGAAGGACCTATTTCAGCCATGCATATCAATGTCATAGGCATCGAGATTCCAATCTTCCTTTCATAAGCATCGATCACATAACCTTGGGTAATACTCGACCTAGGGTTATAAGAAGGGACATATGATTCCATTAAGTCAATAAGGCCATGAAGAAACTCTATGCCTATCTGATCCTTGTTTAGCATATATCTAATTTCATTAACAACTCTACTGGCCCTAGCCATTTTTTTATCTTTCTCCAAATGGTTCTCGATATCTAAAATACTCCTATCTAAAGTGATGCAAAGACAAATGTTCACAACATCCAACCTAGTTCATGAAATAGAATACTCTTTCTTTGTGGCAATTTGAACTACTCATTCTTGAGAAATAAGGCTCCAAATAGGTCCATATAACAAAGCATGTACCCTAAAATCAACTCCAAAATCATAAATAGCTAGTGGCAGCATTGAAACAACTCATAAAACTATCAAATCAATCATCTATTAAAGCAACAAATACAGAAACCCATACTCAAATCTTGAATTGAGCTTCATTCAATGAGGGTTTGTAGAAAGTATTTTTTCTAAACCTCATACCTACTTGTCTCACCTTCAATCATGCTGTAATATTTTTTCACAAACTCAAACAATCATTGAAAATTGATGTCCCAAAAGATTTCACTTTTCCACCCTTGAACCACTCAAATTCACCCAAAACATGCAATTTTAACAACTAGGGCAGCCTAGGGAATCACCAAAAAATAAGAAAACCTTATTTAAATTATTTGAAACCTTTCATATAGTAATAAAACCTCAAAATGAATCATTTCACCAAGTTTAATAATTTTCCACCATACAAATTGGAAGAAATCACATTTTTTTGTATGCAACCCTAGAAACCCTATGTTCAAAATAGTTTGTAGGAAACGACTTATTTGACCCATTAAATGGAATTATAAAACTTAGTGGTAAAAATAACTTTTGTCCACCAAATCAATATATTTCCATCCATTCAATTTTTAAGTCTTTACATGTCCATACATGTATGTACTAACATGTTTTCTAACTGCAATTTCTGAAAAAAAAAACGTTTTCTGAACTAGCTGCCTACACAAAAATCACAACTTTCTTATTACTCCATGAAAATGAGTGAGACTTGAACCAATGGAAATATTATTCAATAAAATACACCATAAAACTACTTTTACAAGGTTTCTAGGCTTTACTATGTCGTACAAGGCCTGGAAACAAAGAGAAAATTGTTAAAACATCAAAATAGGGTATTGAAATTGACAAAATTGATTCCAACTTACATTACCTTGCTTTGGCTTGCCTCTCCAAGGATTAAATAGATTCTTACAACATAAATAATTACTGAACCTTCATTTCCAACTAATTAACTACCCTCTACAACCAACTGACCCTTCACATTCTTGCTTTTTTGTTCACATTTTGCACTTTTGCAATTTTACATGTTTTGCAACTTTTGCAAAAAATTGACTCAACCAACCCCTTAGTGACTTTAAATACATTAAAATATAACCACCCAAGACCTTTTATAGTGCTTTTACATACATTTTACATTCAAAGATTCAATTTTTGAAATTTAGCCTTTTGAAGGCATTTGTGAGCAAGGTGCTCCTGCACCATAAAGCCAGGAGGTGTTCTATGGGAATAGTGATAGCTTCATTCTCATCTAAATGTGGAGCTATAGGAGAAATATGAGTAGGTACATGATTGGTTTCATATAAGAAACTCATCTTTGTCACCGATACCATCTCCTAGGAAGCGAGATCCATAGTGACCCTTGAGAAATCCACTTCTAAGTGTCGCAAACTTCTTCTAACTACATATCTAGAAATTGTAGACTAATTTATAAAGCTCATAAAGTATCACAATACACAAGCCCACAAACCATTTAGACATAAGAGAGAGAACCTCAACACAAAGAAATAGATACTACAAATTTCACGTCAAGTACACCAAAATGTAAAGGAGGGGGACTAACTGCTCAAGACCCCAACTTATAGGAGGTTCTAGAAAAATAGGCCACCCTAATCTACCTCAATCTAATGGAATGGTTTCAAGAGAGTTTAAGGTTTAAAGTATGAAAGGAAGAACAACCAAGTTGTTGTTATCCTTTAACAAGCCTGAATTTTTTAGGAAGTTAGGTGAGCAATTTTCCATAGTCCAAACTACAACTTAGGCAGCTCACTACCAAAGTACTATAGCACATAACATAAATGACAATGCGGTGCGTTGGCATCTCAGTGGGGTACTGGTGTCTGTATGGATAGAAAGTATAAAGTACAATCATAGATTGAAAGAAACTTAGTAACAACCTAATGAGTATGATTTAATACAATAACAAAAATAAAATAGAACAGAACGATAGGGTAACAAGAAGAATACAAAATTGATCTAATCTATGAATTGAAAGAGGATGAGGAAATCACACCTTCCTACCCATGATTTGATATCTTCAAGGTGTCCAATCGATGAATAGCCTACGCACACAAGAACGATAAAATGTTGGGGTTGTGTATAGAGGACTACCAAAATTAGTCCCCTTCTTTGGCATTTCCACCTCCATGAATAGCCAATATAGCAACAATTGGAGAAATGTGATACAAAAAGATATGAAATAATAGTTCCAAGCAATACGTTGAACAAAAATATGCTGCGATATTAAAACAATAATGCAAGAGAAAAGGAAAATGGAGTAATGTCACTTTCAACCATGTGCACTCAAGGAAAATGAGAGAAGGATTGAGCTCGCAAGCTATCAAGGATCGACGTTTCCAAAACAATGAAGAGAGAGTAAACCAACCAAAATAGCAACTTGTAGCTTCAATGGAGGTGATAGAACTTGAGAATGTTGTGACAAGAGTGTGAAGATGGTTGCCAAGAATGAATGAGATCAAGAGAGAGTGAAAGAATGGAAGAGATATTAATTTAAAGGTAAAATTGGAGACAAAGGATTCGCTCAAATTCAGTTCAAAGGGTAGGAGATCTTACACTTCACATCAAATGGAGGAGTGTAATGCCTTTGCAGATTCTAGAGGTAGGAATCATGTCAGGACGAGAGCATGTGGCGTAGATGTTTGTGTGTTGTGCTAGCATCCCAAATAGAATATGTGATGTAGGATCATCCATGGTCAAAGAGCTATCCTCATCAACCAAAAAAGAAAGCATTTAATTTTTAATTTCCTAAGGTTTGGTTTAATTATGTAATAGGTAAATAAACTGCAATGTTGAAGCCAAAATACTTAATTAAATAATTGGTCTTTATTTAAATGTTGCATTTTTGGAGTGAGAGAAAGTGTAGTAGGTAATTTTGGAGTTTGAGATTCAAAATTGGAAATTTGGCATGGGTTTTTGGGATTCAATTGTTTATGACAACTCATTAATTTCTCCTAGAAGATAGCAATTCAACTTTGGGGCTCCCAAGTTGTGTTTTAAAGATTTTTCTAATTGAGGGCCTATTTGTGAGGAGTGGGAAGACTAGTTGGGTTGTCAATTTTAGCATATTGAGGAATGGATTTTGAAAATTATTTTTGGATATTTAATGCATATTCTAAATGGAATTCAATGCCTTTTACTTGTTTTTGGCGGGATTTTTTTCAAGGAGGCTAATTTGAGCAAATGAAACGTAATTTCATTTCATGACATTGCATTTTTTATGAGATGGGTTTTCATTGTTGGGAGCTAGTTTTGGGGAGGGGAAGATAAGAGAGCTTGGTGAAGGCTTGTAGAATCCATATGGTGTGGTAATTCACCATTATTTCAGGTCTAATATTGGAACCATATTAGATAGGGAGTTGTATTGTGAAGCCAATGGGCTCATCTAGTTGTATTGCAAATTTATTGAAGTTTCAATAAGAAATTATTGAGTTTTGCAGGTGAAGTTTGGTGAGAGTTAATGGAAGGAGAAATGAGTTTGGTATGCATGTTGTTGTAGGTTTGGAAGTGAAGGTACAACAACAAATGGATTTAGGAATCCATGATTGAGTTGTTGCAGATTTTGTATTGAAGTTTGCAAGTGTTTCATGATCTTCTTTCATAGTTTTTGGTAGAAGATTTGAAGGAATGAAATTTGTTATTGTCTTTAAATTATTTTGTTGTTGTACATCAGTTTTATATCAGTTTTGAGACTATTATTATCATCCCATGAGACTGAACCATTTGTATTGTCAATTTGGAGAAGTTATTGTGATGTTTGTAGGATATTATGAATGAACAATCAAGTGTTCACGTTGCATATTACATTAGTGCTATCAGGGCAGGAGTTCCCAAGTGTGTGGGTAGAAGCATCAATTGGAGGCAGTTTGCACCAGGACCTAAGGGTGGAATGTGTGTAGACCGATCGCTGAATGTGAGGCAATCTATACCTGAGAGGTTGAATTTTGAGAGTGTGTGGTAAGTTTTTGATGAAATGACAAAGAAGAAATGAAAAAGGCATTCTTTTATTAGATGGATTTTGATAGTTCCTAGACTTGAGGAACTCAAGGAAAGACTGAGGATGGAAAAGGTGAGAGAATTTGAGGAGCTAAAGCAAGCAGTGGAAGATTTGAAAGCATGTTGGGCAAGGATAAGAGGTAATGCTAACTTTTTTTATCATTCTAATAATATTTTGAATGAATGGAAGAAAGAAGATGAAGCAAAGTGTCATACATGTGAAACTGCGAAAGAAGATGATGAATGGAAATAAGTTTTTGAATATGAAGCTAAGGAGGCATGTCTTTTGGAAGGCATGAAAGATGAAATAAAAGAATTTGCAGCAAATAATGGAGATGAAGAAAAAGAGGCAATAAATTTTAATATTGTTGATTTGAGTAGCTTAGTAGAAGTTGAGATGATGGACTATGAGGGTCCTATATTTCATAAAGAATTTGGTGAAGATGAAGAATATCTCCTACTCAAAGAGGAGATAAGAAAGAAAGATATCTTGTTTGAAGGGAAAGTGATTGATGAATGTGAAAAGAATATGATAGAGGATGAGGAAGGAGGAAATGTAATGGTAGATGGTGATGAAGAGCAAGATATTGTAGCAGCAATAGAGAAAGAAATCATCGAGGTAATGTTTAATTTTTCTGATTTTGATTATTATAAAGAAGATAATGAGATATATGCAATTGAAGAGTTGAACGTAGAGGATATGCAAAGAGGTTTTGTGAGTGAAAATTTATATAGAGATGTTGCAGAAGAACACAAAGACTGAATCAAGGTTGATGATGAAAAACTTGTTGCAACAATAATAGAGGAGGCAATAAATGAATTTAATTATTTTACTGAAGAAGAGGAAACTAAAGTTTATGATTTTTCATAACTTAGTAGTGTATATTGGTTGGAGATGAACTATGTAAAAAGAAATAGGAGGAGGGAAAGAATAAAAGATGGAAGAGATATTGAATTGCAGGGAAAGAAGAGAAGAAATAATAAGGCAGATAAGGTAGAGAAATGGATTCAAGGTGAGAATAAAATTTACAAATGTTTATGAGCTTAACTCATGAAACATTTTAAATTACCTTGGGTTTCTAATGCAGGAGCATCCATGGTCAAAGAGCCATCCTCATCAACCAAAAAATAAATCATTTAATTTTTAATTTCCTAAGGTTTGGTTTAATTATGTAATAGGTAAATAAATTGCTAGGTTGAGGCCAAAATACTTTATTAAATAATTGGTCTTTAATTAAATGTTGTATTTTTGGAGTGAGAGAAAGTGTAGGAGGTAATTTTGGAGTTTGAGATTCAAAATTGGAAAATTGGCGTGGGTTTTTGGGATTCAATGCTTTATGAAAACTCATTAATTTCTGCTATAAGATAGGGATTCAAATTTGGGGCTCCCAAGTTGTGTTTTAAATATTTTTCTAATTCAGGGCCTATTTATGGGGAGTGGGAAGACTAGTTGGACTGTCAGTTTTAGCATATTGAGGAATGGGTTTTGAAAATTCTTATGGAGATTTAATGCATATTCTAAATGGAATTTAATTCATTTTACTTGTTTTGGGTGGGATTTTTTTGAGGGAGGCTAATTTGAGCAAATGAAATGTAATTTCATTTCATGACATTGGATTTTTTATGAGATGGGTTTTCATTGTTGGGAGCTAATTTTGGGGAGGGGAAGATGAGAGAGCTTGGTGAAAGCTTGTAGAATCCCTATGGTGTGGTAATTCACCATTTTTTTATGTCTAAGATCAGACCCATATCATATTGGGAAGTTGTATTGTGAAGCCAATGAGCTCATCTAATCGTATTACAAATTTATTGAAGTTTCAATAAGATTCTTGAACTTTGCAAGTTAAGTTTGTTGAGAGTTGAGGGAAGGATAAATCAATTTGGTATGCATGTTGTTGCAAGTTTAGAAGTGAAGGTACAATAGCAAATGGATTTAAGAATCGATGATTGAGTTGTTGCATACTTTGTATTGAAGTTTGCAAGTGTTTGATGATATTGTTTCACATTTCTTGGAAGAAGATTTGAAGGAATGAACTTTTTTGTTATCTTTAAATTATTTTTCTGTTGTACATCAGTTTTATATCAGTTTTGATATTATTATTATCATCCCATGAGGATGCAAAATTTGTATTTCCAATTTTGAGAAGTTATTGTGATGTTTGTAGGATATTATGAATGATTTATCAAGTGTTCATGTTGCAAATTTTAAATCTATTTTGATGCATCATTTGTGCATTTCAGTTTGTTTGAGTGATGTTGTATAACATAGGGGGTATGTGTTTAACTCCCATACATTAATATCCCCCACTGACATGAAAAAAGGCTACCAAGTGGATGGAAAATGGATTAAGAGAGTGGAATTTCATTATCAGACTCAATTATCTAAGGTCGGAGGTATGTAAATGTGGAATTTGCAAGGGGAAAAAATTCACTCCATTGCATAAATCTCTCAAGAGGGGTTTTACGCTTCCTAAGATTTCTCCTCAACATCTAATTGATCTGCAAATGCCCTTACCTAATCTGATCCCTTTTTTTGGTGGGCTTGAGGAAGCTTTTATGCCTTCCCTATTTCCTAGGGTGGTCTCTTCTTTGGGGTATCTTTCCTTGGAGGTCACCCTCATTCTTGTTGTTCTTGGTCCTCTTCGGAAGGAGTTGCTGAAAAAATGGTGTTTTGGGGATTTTTGAGGATCCTTAGCCTGCTTGCTTGAAAACTAATCTTCTTGCACCTAAGGGAGTTGTTGCTTCTAGTGTGGGTCCACAAGAGGCCTCTCAATTTGAGTTCAATGATATTGGAGTTCCTCTTGCTCCCTCTAATATTTATCTATCTATTCTGAGTGACTGGATAGATAAAACTACAAATGGTTTGAAATATGCTCTTATTAGGAGATTTTTGGTTATATATTAAATGTTGATGTTTGTAGACATGTAAAACTGACTGATGCACATTGCACATCCTGAAAATACATTGTTCTATTATTGGCATCATTTGCATCATTAATCTCTTTTTTACATCATTTCCATCATTTCACCCTATTTCCCTCTATTAATTAAATAATCTTGATTTTTTTAACTAATTCACTATTTTATTACTAATTTAACCTCATTCTTTCTGACTAATTAAATAAATATTAATTATTTAATTATGTCGCTAACTTAACTTATTCTTCTATTTTAATTAAATAGTATAAATTAACTATTTTAATTAAATATCAAACCCTCTTCTAATATTAAATAATTATTTTAAATTATTTAATCAAATCGCTTACCATTGTACATGAATTAAATAATTATCTTTAATTATTTAATTATCATAATTTCCCTCAAAATATCTTAACTTATCTCAAGCATCATCCATTAATAAATAAACATTTTATTTATTAATCAATCTTATCTTGCATGTTCCTCTAATAATTAATTAATTATTTAATTAATTATATCATGCATTATTCCCTCAAATCTTAACTAACACACTCTCTCTCAGTCAACTAATATTGATTGACCACTCTTTTGATCAATCAATTCTCTTAACTCCCACTCACTCAAAATCTTCTAATCAATCAATTGAGTTAACACTTCAATCAATATCGCATGCAACCAATTAACTAGAATCCTACAACCAGTTACAGTTAGTTAACTAGGAAATCAATTCATCTCATTCATTAGCCTTCGATCTCAAATCAACACCTCTTAATATAGATCATTCATCTAATTTCCTAAAATCTATAAAATAACCCTTCATCCTTCACATTCATCACCTAGAAATTTTATAGATAACTCTTGTCCATTTATCTTGAGCAATTGAGAGCATTATCATAACATCTAGTCATCATACATCAAGATTTTGCAGGTTATCATGGAGGCTTTTTGTTGAATCAATCTAACATTTCAAACAATGCAAGTTACTCCACAATGGGATTAAGGTTATCAAGGAGACTATGTTGAAGCAATCTAACATTCTGAACAACACAAGTTACTCCACAATGGGATTAAGTTTTGTATTTCCTAGTTATAATTCAATTTGATTTACTTTTAATATTTCATGCTTTTTAATTCTAGTTTGATTTTATGAATAATTTCATTGGATTGTATGATTGTATGATTAATTGTTTACCTACTGGTGCAGGAGCACATAGTCAGTTTCATGCCTCCATGAGGTCATTTTGTAAAATTTTCTTTTTATGGTTGTTTTAATCATGTAATAAAGTCAATTGAACCATTTTGAATATGTATGAGTCTATTTTGGGGTTTAGGTGGTCATTTTGGAGTCATATTGCAAATAATGTAAAAATTGTCAAAAATTGTCAAATTGCAAAATTGCAAAAATGAGGAATATGAAGGGTCATTGAGGGAAAAGAAGTTATTTGGTTATTAAAATTCAAAGGGAAGTTGAGAAACTGATTTCATGTGTTTAAATTAAACCTTGGGGGGTCGAATCCAAGATTTGAGAGGTGGTTGTTACATTTTTGAAGTGAAATCAATAAAAGATCTCTTTGTTTTCTACATTTTTGAATGTTAAATTATTGTTTCGGAGCTTGGTATGGACTTGTACAAAATTTTCATGTTCTGCACATGATTTTTTGTGATAGAATATTGAGTTATATTTCATTTTCAATTGGTTTGTTTAATTTTCGTTAAGTTTTATGTAAGTTATGATCAAATTGGTGACTGCCACTTTCAGATTTTTCTATAACCAGCATGTTGCAGCACGTGGTACGAATTTGATATTCCATATTTTGATCTCAGAACAATTGGTATTTAAAGGCTTGTGAATCTACTTTATAATTCACTTTTTCTCATCAATTTTTTTTGAGTTTGGAGATAGATATTGCAATTTTGGTAAAAACTGTTCAAAGTTGTCAAAAACCCTAGGCAGGGTAACTAGTGATTTTTGAAGGATTCCGTAAAAAGTAACCCCATATAAATTTAAGATGAGTTATATAGGGGCTTAATGGGTATCCAAATCAGTTTTTATATTATGGTTTTGAGTTGTCTTCTAAAAATTACGTCAAAATTACTTTATTTGTTTCTCTCATAAAAGCATAGTGGAAGATTATGAGAAAAATAATTTGTTTGAAGTGTTAGAGTTTTGGTCTTGAATTTGTGTTAGTTTGGAGTTCCCTTACCATTGCATAAGTTTGGTATTAGAGCTCAGAAGTTTTGGGAAAAAGAGTTTGCTATTTTGTGTTTGTGTGTTTGTGCAAGTTGAGAAGAGAACCTGGTTGCCAAAAGACTAGGTAGAGGAAAAGAGAAGAGACCTAGGTGAGGCAAAGACAAGTGGAAGAAAGATGAAAAATAATTTCTTGAGAAATAAAATAGATTAGTTTACGAGAGTAGTGAATGATATTTTTCAGGGTAAGGAGGTACCAAATATGAAGCATAAAAAGAGAAGGGAAGGTGAGAAGAAGAGAAAAGATGAGAAGGCAGAAAGAGAAATGAGAAAGAAGAAAATAAGGCAAGCCTTGGAAGAAATGAAAAAAATAATAATGGAGCTTGAGGAGAAAGAAAAACAAGAAATTAGTTGGAATTTACCCTTAGGAAGGATGGTTGCATGGCCCATTAAGAAAATTATCCAAAGAATAAAAAAACAAGCAAGGACAACAACAATAGAGGAAAAGGTAAGTAATGAGATGGTAAGTACACCTATGGTTGTTTTGACATCTAGCATTGAAAAGGTTCAAGAGGACAAGGTAAAAAAATTTATGGATGAGTCTTTACATAATTTTTAGTTGGTTGAGTCTAATGATCTAGTTGAACAAGTAGAAAGCCATGTTGTTGTTGAGGTTGATGAAAAGGTTGTTGATAAAGTTGGTATTGATACTCAAGTTGTAGTTGATAATGAAATTGCTAGTTAGGGTGTTGTCAATTTGTTTGCTAATGAGGTATATGAAGGTTTGCAAGAGTATGATTCAGTTTATACTAATGGTGAATATGTTGTCATGTGGTGTTCCAATGATGAAGATAAAGACAAAGATGAAGCTAATGAGGTAAATGCACAAGAAATGGAGTTTTGGAACCTCGAAGTTGAGAGAATGTTGGATAGAAGATGGTATAAGAAGAAGAAGAGGAAGAAGCACCCAGGAAGAGTTACAAAGATGAAGGTAAAGTTGAAAAATAAGTGGAAGACCAGAAAGAAGGAGAAAACCAACATTCAATGGGATTTGAATTTTCTTTTCTCCAGGAGTATGGTGCAGGAGCACCTAGTCAGTTTCATGCCTCCATGAAGCCATTTTGTAAAATTTTATTTTTTTGGGTGTTTTAATCATGTAATAAGGTCAATTGGACCATTTTTAATATGTATGAGTCCATTTTTGGGTTTAGGTGGTCATTTTGGAGTCATATTGTAAATAATGTAAAAATTGTCAAAAATTGTCAAATTGCAAAATTGTAAAAATGAGGAATATGAAGGGTCATTGTGGGAAAAGAAGTTATTTGGTTATTAAAACTCAAAGGGAAGTTGGGAAACTGATTTAATATGTTTAAATTAAACCTTGGAGGGTCGAATCCAAGATTGGAGAGCTGGTTGTTACATTTTTGAAGTGAAATCAATAAAAGACCTCTTTGTTTTCCACATTTTTGAACATTAAATTGCTATTTCAGAGCTTGGTACAGAATTGTATGGAATTTTCATGATCTTCACATGATTTTTTGTGATAGAGTATTGAGTTATCTTTCATTTTCAATTGTTTTGGTTAGTTTTTGTCAAGTTTTATGTAAGTTATGATCGAATTGGTGACTGCCACTTTCAGATTTTTTCTATAACCAGCGTGTTGCAGAATGTGGTACAAATTTTGTATTCCATATTTTGATCTCAGACCAATTGGGATTTAAATTCTTGTGAATCTACTTTCTAATTCACTTGGTCTCATCAATTTTTTTTGAGTTTGGAGATAGATATTGCAATTTTGGTAAAAATAGTTCAAAACTGTCATAAACCTTAGGTAGGGTAACTAGTGATTTTTGAAGGATTCTATAAACAGTAACCCCACATGAATTTAAGATATGTTATAGAAGGGATTAATTAGTATCCAAATCATTTTAATATTATTTTTTTGAGTTGTCTTTTGAAAATTACGTTAAAATTATCTTATTTGCTGCTCTCATAAAAGCATAGTGGAAGATTATGAGAAAAATCGTTTGTTTAAAGTGTTAGAGTTTTGATCTTGCATTTGTGTTAGTTAGGAGTCCCCTTACCATTGCATCACCTACTTTTGGTTTAAATCATTTTATTTGATCAGCTGGTTTTATGCATTCATAAAATGTCCCACCGGGCGTGTCATTTAATGTAATGGGAAAAAAGTAGAATGAATTATAAACAATGAACCCACATACAAATGAGATGTGATTGCAAACAAGTTATAAATTCAAAAGTTAATCAAATCAAAGACACAATTGTATCTAAACAAGAACAAACTTACCATCCCATTTTGGAGTAACTTGCATTGGTTGATATGTCAGATTGTTTCAACACAAAAGCCTCCATGATAACTAGTAAAATATTGATGTAAGATGACCTAGATGCTATCATAAATTCTCAAAAATGCCCAATATAAATGCTCAAATAGACATGGATTAGCTATGAAAATTATCGATGATGAATGTGAAGGATGAAGGGTTTTTTTATAGATTTGATTAATTCAGATGAACGATCTGGATTAAGAGGTGTTGATTTGAGATCAAAGGCTAAGAATGAATGAGAGGAATTGATTTCCCAGTTAACTGACTACAATTGGTTGTAGGATTCTAGTTAACTAGTTGTATTCAAGATATTGATTGAAGTGTTAATTCAATTGATTGATCAAAAGACTTTGATTGAGTGGGAGTTAAGAGAATTGATTATTCAAAAGAGTGGTCAATCAATATCAGTTGACTAAGAGAGAGTGTCAATTAAGATTTGAGGAAATAATACATGATATAATTAATTATTAGAGGAATGTGCAAGATAAGATTAATTAAAATATAAATTAAAAAAATTATTAATGGATGATGTTTGAGATAAAAGAGGAGAATTAAATCATTAAGATTATTTAATCTAGAAATGTGAATGATAAATAATAATAAATTATTTCATTAAATTATAAGAATAAAGAATAATTAGTGACATAATTTAAATAAATAAAATTTATTTAATTACGTGGAAGATAACTCAGAGTGTGAGTTAACTAGTTGCATGAGAAGTGAAGTGAAAGAAAATGCTAGGTAGAAGATAAATTTAGATCTGCATGTGAGGATAATAATTAATTATTTGAGGAATGTGCAAATGGGAATTAAACAAAGAAATAAAATGTTTTATTTATTCATAATGAATCGTTAATATTGAGAGAAACAAGGATAATTAAATAATTAAAGTAATTATTTAACTCATCAAGAGGAATAAATAATTAAAGATATAATTAAATAAATAAGATTTATTTATTTAATCAAGAAGAATAAATAATTAATATAATTAAATAAATAGGATTTATTTATTTAATCAAGAAGAATAAAGAATTAAGATATAATTAAATAAATAGGATTTATTTATTTAATTAAGAAGATTAATTGCAATGAATTAATTAAATAACATAGAGTCATTTAATTAATAGTGGAGATATGATTTTAGACAATAGTTAAATAATTGAACATTATTTAATCGCTAGTGAAAGATGAATATTAGTGTTAAAATGCTAGTTTGTAGGTTATGACAATTTCAGGTATCTACATTTTTCCCCTCTTTGATACAATACGATTTTGAGTGTTGTGTCAAAAAAAATAGAAATTCTCACTCGGGAGTTGACCCGATATGCCCTAGTGATAGTGAGATAGCATGGTGACCCCTCTGAAAATTTGGTGAAAATTCTGGATAATGAGCCAATTTTTTGAAAAACTGATGTGATGCATTTTAGTGAAAGGACTAACAGAAGAAATGTTTGACTAGAAGAAAATGTTAGTAGGATTTAGAGGATAGAAAAAATTGGATGATGTTGATCTAATTGCCAAAAATCCATAGATTATGATTGATTGATGATATGGATGCATTGATGGATGATTGATAACAATTTGATGATATGTAAAACATGATGAGTTTTATTTTTCTTCATGGAGAGACTAAGTATAACAATCCTTATTAATGTAGCAAATAAACACGATGTACCGGGGTATTAATGACCAAGGCAGATTTGTATTTATTGTGTGGACTTTGACTCCACAAACAAGGAGTATCCTTGGTCATACCAAAAATATGAAAACCTTGTTAGAGTGTATTGGTTAGAAGTTCAAAGCATTTTGGACCAGTGCATAGAGAGCTATGAGGAACCTAACATGCAACGATCAAACAAGTTTCCAAAAATGACTTTCACATAGACAAGGCAAGTATTCACCATGGTCATATTGCAAAAATATCCAACAAGCATAATATACAAAATTGATGATCAATGTCCCATTCCTTCCTCTCTAAATCCTTATAGACATCCTCGAGAGATCCTAGGAATGAGACAATAAGATAAATCAAAAGATAAGACCAAAATAGATAAGCAATGTTGCAATATCACTTGCTAGATATGTTTTGATGTTTCATGATAATATCTATCAATAATTTTTATTGTAGGAATGATTTATCCATTAAGACACATGTTACGATGTTGATAATGATTTCGATAGGTAGGTAGTTAACACTTAGGCATTGTTTTAGTCTGAAAGTGATAAAGTCTTTATGATTTTTGCTTGAAAGTTTTGGATTTTGATGTTTTCTTTGCTTGTTGATTGCTTTGTCAAAGGGTGAACATGATGATTTGTTTATTCTCGATGGAGAGTTTATGGTAGATATGTGATGATGGAGATAGGATTTTTTTGAGGTTTTTTATTTTTTTTGTGCTTTTTGAGGTTATTTGAGGTTGTTTTTAATGTTTTCAAGATATTTGGATTTTTTTGGTATTTTTGAGAGATTTAGAGAACAAGAGGGGGACCTAAGGGGATTGACCTAATGCCTTGGGGGCTCATTGATTGATGTCCTTTCCTATGTTATACATGTAGATACATCGTAGTTTTCTTTATTAGACTCAAAGAGGCTTGGACAAAGACAACGAATAATATTTTATATATGAGACTTGGACTAAGATAAAGACTTGTTTTCAACAAATCCTAAATGACATAACTAATACCTTGAGGGCTCATTGATGATGGCCTTGCCTATATGACGGATGCAAAGACATTGTAGTTTTACTAACCATGATTGACATTTTTTTCCATTTATATCAATAATCATTATCAATCATCCATCAATACATTCATCTATATCTACAATCAAAATCATCCAATTTCTTCTATCCTCTAATCTTACTAAATTTTCTTCTAACTAACATCTCCATCTTGCATCACAACATCATTAGTACCACATGCATCTTGCATCCACAAAATCATTATATCATATCATAGGAAATCATATATCATATAATATCATCCATTACATACATGCATCATCATAGATCATCCACATTATGCATATAATATTAAAGCTTCAGAAAATACAAAAGAATTGCATCATATCATCATAACATCATCATCGCATAGCATATCATGAATCTATCATCATAAACATAATGCACATCATAATAATCTCATAAACACATCATATGTTGCATCAAAAGTGGTATGTCTCATATATCATCAAAAATAGAAATTCTAGTACAATGTCATCATCAATAAATATGTGTGATACAATATCATCTGAATCAAAATATACATATACACAAGGCTCAAAAGTTTGATGAGTGTATATACAAAAATCATGTCTATATCAAGTCCATGTAAAGAAATAAAAATATCATGTTTAATGTCAACCAAGTACTTCCTTTTTGGAGGAGGGGACCTCTGATCATGTTGCTCGTGCCCTAGAAACCTATGTGTATGATGGGAAGACCTATGCACTGATCCCCCTATGGATCTACTTGACTCACCAACTATAGTTGTGCTGGCAACTCCAAACCTAGTTTGTCTCTAGTCTCTAGTAACTTGAGCCTCATAGAGGGTCCTCTCCTTGATCAACTAGTCCCTCTCAAGTTGATATTGTGCTCGAGGAATGAAGTCTATCTATAACTGCATCCTTTGGCTCCACTCTTGATCTCTTTGTTGAACTACCTCATCCCTCTCCCTGTAGGCCTAATCCCACTCAATTGTAAGGATGATTATCTAAGCATCAGAGGCATGTCTCTATGTTATCTTTGTATCCCTCTCACCAGCTCTAGAATCCCTATCCTAAATTTCCTAATCATGCTTTAGACGATCCTGATCCCACTTTGTTGACATATGTGCCAATCGATCAACCATGTCTCCATTTGGGGGAGGTTCTTGCAGTACCTATACCTATACCCTCTATTGTTATCCTATTGCTTCCCATCCCCCTAATCTTGGGTTACCTATGCATCATGCTACTAATCATCATCCTCACCCTAATCATATACCCTTTGTTGTTGCTCCAAAGCAATCCTCTGTCTCTGATGGGCCTTCCTACTCCCAACTGCCTTGCCTCTCCTCCTTTGGCCGATCACAAGGCTTCTTGATCCTGCACCCCTAAGGGAATAGTAAATCTAAGTGGCCTCATATGGGCCCACCATGCATTAAAGTCCTGTGTCATTCCTGTATCCCAAGGTTTGACTTCCCATCCCTACCCAAATGGTGCTAATGCTCTGAACTCTGTCAAAGCCCTTCGTGGATCCACTCAAGGTCCCCATGCATTGACCTCTCTGGTTGTCTGAGCATATCTAGCATGGTAATCATCACCTATCCTAGTCTGTCTCTCCTTGAACTTGCAGAGGACTCTATCAAGAAGAAACCTCTATAGGATGGTATCCACTCTCCCAATAAAGTATCTCATTTTTCAGCAATATACAAGATGTGCATGTTCATCCTTCTTTGCCTCACAATATAGATATGGATGCCTTATGAACTAAATTACATCATCGAAAACTAACCTCCAATACTGAATTCTATCACGATGTCGGTAATGAAGATAATCATGGCACCTATATGAGTAGGGATTATTTGGATCCCTCTGACCTTGTAATTACAATGTGCTCCCACACCCAAACATGGAGCAATGAGACACCTGAAGAAATGTTGTTTTTCCATGGTAAATCACCTTGTGCATATTATGATATAAATGAGCCAAAATGTAGGGTCCCCATGCATAGATAGTTCCATGCTCCATCATCATCTCAATGACAATGCCCCAGCCGATGAGAAATTTTTGCAATCTCCAATCTGGCATTAAGGGTCCAATAACCAATCCTATTAGAACTATAACCATATCATCCATAGTATCCAAGAATGAATTCAAGTTGATCTCTGAATCTACAATAGTGAGATGCTAGACACCCAATACTCATTGCATGGCTAGTGTACCTCTTGACATCATACTCAACAAGCTCATTGTGAATAGGGATATGTAGTATCCTCCAAACATCCTCGAGCATGATGGTGCACTCCCTTGTGGGAAGGTGGAAGGTGTTTCTCTTGGATCTCAATGCTCTACGAACACTATCATCATGGCTCTATGTGATCGAATCTCGGGCATGTATGTAATGTTCCTCAATCCAATGGCATCTAGAAAGTCTCTCTAGCTCCTAGAACTGGGCTATCCAATCCAAGATCCATGGATTCTGCTCCCTAGACTAAAGAGGATGTAGTGTGGCCTACAAGCATTCAACCCACAGCGTCAAAATTTTGCTAAAGATCAAGTTAGGGAACCTCAATCTGCATTTAAGTTCCAGCTAAATAAGTGCTTTCTTGCAAAACCAAGCATATTTTTGAACAATAGTGTTGGAATTTTACAATAGCGGGTATGTTTCTTAACAATAGTATTGGGATATTCAATAGTGAGTTTGTTAATCCTACAATAGCATTTCTCTTTAACAATAGTGACAATCCCCTAAAAACCTATAGCGTGCAGCTAGTTTTCACAAAATTGGACTTACAATAGTGCTACTATTTGACAATAGCTCTACTTCTTGACAACAATGTCAGTCTTTAACACTAGTGGGCCTCCTAAAAGTACAATAGCACTAAAACTATATCAATAGCACTAATCCTAGAAACTACCACTATTGTTCATCTTAACTTTGAGCATTGATTACGAAAACAAAAAAATCAAAAGTGAAAGTTAGAAGTTTGCATACAGCAACCCCGCATTAGTTAGCCACTAGTATTGATAGAAAACATTTGCTTGATGTGGTACACTCAGAACCCTTGCCATTGTCAATGCACATTTGTAGCAGAAATTCACCAGAGAGAAATAATCACCTAAAGGTGAGTGCAAATGAGAGGTGAGTGAACCCTAATTTCCTATTTAACCCCCCCAAACCCTAGTTTTTTACCCTTGAACACCCTCTTCGATGATGTTTGGAGCACCCTAGATCATCTTGAGCCTTAACCTTTTCCCCTAGGGCCTAATTTTTCATCCTCTATGCATCTAAACTAATCTTGAATCTTATCACGAGCCCGACCTAAAAAAGTAATTTTCCGGCTAACCTCTCGAGGGGGCAGCCTACCATCATATCATTCTTTTGCTAACTGGCAGGGCACAATGGGACATATTAAAAAAATTCTAGCTTGATCTAAGCATGATTTTTTATGAAATAATATAGCACGTACATTATGTCAAAGAGGGGGAAAATGTAGACATGTAAAAATGATTGGCACATGTATCGCACATCCCGAAACTAATTTTTTTCATTATTGGCATCATTAATCTCCTTTTTACATCTTTTACATCATTTCCATCATTTAACCCTATTTCCCTCTATAAATTAAATAATCTTGAATTGTTTAATTAATTGACTATTTTATTACTAATTTAACCTCATTCTTCCTAACTAACTAAATAAACATTAATTATTTAGTTATGTCGCTAACTTAACTTATTCTTCTATTTTAATTAAATAATTATCAATTAATTATTTTAATTAAATATCAAACCCTCTTCTAGTATTAAATAATCATCTTTAAATTATTTAATTAAATCACTTACCATCATGCATGAATTAAATAGTTATCTTTAATTATTTAATTATCATAATTTCCCTCAAAATATCTTAACTTGACTTATCTAAAGCATCATCCACTACTAAATAAATATTTTATTTATTAATAAATCTTATCTTGCCCATTCCTCCAATAATTAATTAATTATTTAATTAAATACATCATGCATTATTCCCTCAAATCTTAACTGACACTCTCTCTCAGTCAACTAATATTGATTGACCACTCTTCTAATCAATCAATTCTCTTAACTCCCACTCACTTGAACTCTTCTAATCACTCAATTGACTTAGCACTTCAATCAATATCTCATGAAACCAGTTAACTAGAATCTTGTAGCCAGTTGTAGTCAAATAACTAGGCAATCAATTCCTCTCATTCATTAGCCTTTGATCTCAAATTAGCACCTCTTAATCTAGATCGTTCATCTAATTTCCTAAAATCTATAAAATAACCCTTCATCCTTCACATTCATCACCTATAAATTTCATAGATAAGTCTTTTCCATTCATCTTGAGCAATTGAGACCATTATCATAGCATCTAGGTCATCATACATCAATCTTTTGCAGGTTATCATGAAGGCTTTGTGTTGAAGCAATCCAAAATTTTGAACAACACAAGTTACTCCACAATGGGATTAAGGTTATCATGGAGGCTTTGTGTTGAAGCAATCTAACATTTTGAACAACACAAGTTACTCCATAATGGGATTAATGTTTGCATTTCCTAGTTTGAATTCAATTTGATTTACTTTGAATATTTCATTCTTTTGAATTCTAGTTCAAGGTTTTATAAACAATTTCATTAAATTATGTGATTGATTGATCAATTGTTTAGCTATTTGTGGTTTAATTCATTTCATTTGATTAATCAATTGTATACGTTCACAACGTTATTTGAAGTTGGGCTTCTTATTGTTTGATGGCTCCTGGTATTCACACTATGGCCTTGATGAATGGTTCTCTATTTTCCTTTTGTTTCATGGAGGACTACACTCGTATTTGTCAGGGAGGCCCTTGGTTTTTTGGAAAGGATTTTCTTCAATTAGAAAGTTGTTCTATAGGATTTAATGTTACTAAGATTAATATGATGCCTATTTGGGTGCATCTCCCCAAACTCCGTTTGAAATTTTGGGATGAAGGTATTCAAGATATTGCTAATTTTGTTGGTTAATTTATCACCTTAGATAATACCAATTAATATAGATCCAACTTTCTTTATGCTATATTTTGTGTTTTGGTTAAGCTTGGTTCTAAGTAGCCCAAAAATATGAAAATTTACTCCAAACTTAGGGTTTGGGAGTAAGAAATTTAGTATGAATCTTCTCAACTACTACAGTCCATTGAGCAATGTCCTCGACCTCATAATTTTCCTAATTGCCCCTCTACTATTTTAGGGGGATCAAGAATTTTCCTATTGAACTTTCCCTCTTCAAAAAGTTTGGTGTTTCTTGCAAGATTAAGAGAACCCTTGATGATGTAATTGGAAGCCCTTTGGATCCAAACAGTGAGTGGTGTTTTCAATCCTACCCCACCCTACATTGAGGCTAATGTCGAAGTTTGGGTTTAAACCTCCTTGATTGTCTTTTTCTTGTTTTGGGTCTTTCCAAAACATGTGTTTGGTTCCTTGCTTTGATCTAGGCTTTTTTGGTCTTGTTGTTTGGGAGACTTGTCTTGTTCATTGTTTCTCCTTGTCTCACCACTGGTGAGATTTTTTTTTTAAATTCCCTTTATGGTTGTTCTATAATGAGTATAGGCCCTTCCCGTTTTTACCTAAATCAAAAATTTATTAATTTATTATGCAAGGTATACAAATATACCTTTACCATCATTCTCTCACTTGTGTGCATTGCATAAGGGATCAAAAGTAAACTACATCATCAAGAGAACAACAACCAAGCTTCCCACCATCTCCAACAATAACCCTCTCATACTCCATCATGCCAATGCATGAAAGATAAGATTTTATCCAAAGGTGATGACACACTATCACATAGAAGAATCACTAAGTCCTGTAGTGTGGAGTAAGTGAGAAAATATGCAAAGTAATAAGAACCACACAATCAATAAAATGTATTACAATAGAGAATTCAAATGTAAACTAATCTAATTAAAAGCCAATTAAACTCCCAAAATTTGTTCCATCGTCTCCTATCTTCAAATATTCATATTAATCATTTGGCTCTCAGATCTTTGTTCAAGCACTATGATTGTTGGAATGTCAAATTGAAGAATGGAAAGCTATAAGATGTAAAGAACTAAGCCTTACATGATAATGAAATGCATGATAATTCTGCAAATGATGATAGATGTGGGGTTAAAACTATGATTCAAATGCTGCAAAAAAGCTAAAATGATATGCAATTGTAACTATGAATTCAAGCCATTCTTCTAATCTAGAATGCTTATGCAATGCAACTTACTCAAAATTAAAATTCTCCTTATCACTCAAATGCTCTCAAGATTTATGCATAGTAAGTTTGCACAAGATTGGGACCCCTTTTGCTATAGAATGGCTTTGTATTTATAGATTTTTCAGAGCATCAAATGATGTGGCAGCAATCGACGATCAAGATTTCATCAAGAAAGATGGATGGTGGAGGAAGAGGAAGTTGGAGAGAATCATGGAAGATGTTCCCTTTAAAAGGGCACCTTGCCAAGTTTTGGGAGGAATCCATGAAATGGAGAAGCCAAGTGCTAGTTTGTTCCAAATTTGTTGGGGATATTTCCAATTTAGAAATTAGAAATAATTAAATTCATGTGACACTTGCTGATGTGGCAAGAAGAAGTTGTAGAAATGTGTCAAAATTCAAATTTAAGGATTTAAATTTTGTAAAAAGACTATTAATAAAATAAAGAAAATTATAGAATTTTTTTTATTTAATTAAATTAGAAGAACGTGATTTGAAGTGGTAGAAATAAGAAAGCATGAACCATATAAATAAATTTAATATTTATGTATATGTAGATGAATAAGAGAAGTGCATTAATTAAATAACTTGTATTTAATTAATAAGTTGCCTTTACCGATTTTAGGTGTATACATTTTTCCCCTCTTTGAAGTAATGTGTTTACACGTTGGTTCAAAGAAAAAATTGTTGTTGATGCTGACAGAAAATTGTTTGTTATGCCCCAGACAGTGATTTTCAGGTGATAACGGATATATGCCCCCTCAGGAGATAAATCGATGATTTTTTGAATTATTGAAATTTGGATGATTTTTCAAAGATTTTATGATGATTTCAAATTTGAATGACATCAAAATGATTTATCTCCCGAAAAAATAATGTAAGATGCACCAAGTGCTAGACTACTAAATTAATCCCCTTTGAAAAATAAAAATAAACCCCACAAAAATCCCACTTAACAACCTTTAAAAGGTGATTAGGAGGAAAAAATCAATTCATTTGTGCATTTAGCTTTTGAAAAATTGAGAGTGATTAAGCCCCTTAGTGTATTTGATCAAAATGGTGATCCCTACTCAGATGCATTGATTCAAGCGTGTGCGATGACACAACCGCCCGGCAACCTACGGTCCATCAGTACGTACCTTGAGAAACCTCCTCGTAATTTGAAATTTTGTTTCTCATTTTTTATTCATGTTTAAAATTTAGATAAAAATATTTTTGCACATACAGTCACTGATGTAGCACATCAGTGAACTATTTTAGCGCATTAGGTAGTTTAGCGCTTAGGATTAGAAATTCAGCGCATATAATTGGGGATTTAGTGCATCTGTTTTTTTAGCGCTTAGATAAGATAATGTAGTGCATTGGTTAGATGTTATAGCACATATGGTAGATTAGCGCATAGGGTGCTTTTTGTAGCGCATCCAAATAGGACTTTAGCACATAGATCAAATTCGCACATAGAAACCCTATTATGGCGCATTAATGAATTTTTCTAGTGCATCCATGCTTTTGGTGCTTTGATAGGTTATTTTAGTGCATAGATGACAGAATGTTGAATTTTTTATTTAACCCCCTATTTTCAATGATTTGTAATCGTTTCAACCTTTGATTTGCTGATGAGTGATGATGTTGATAGAGTCGATGATGATTGATCTCATGATAGGTGAGATTCAATGATACGATTGATGATAATTGACCTCATGATAGGTGAGGATCAATGATAGATGGATGATAATTGACCTCATGATAGGTGAGGATCAATGATAGATGCTCACGAGATGCAATCAAAATCTCATCAGAGCTGATTAGATTGATAGGTTGATTGATTGATGTTGATTGATTTACTAATTTTGATTGATTGATTTGTTGATTTTGTAATGTGTTATGATGACAAGAGGGTGGGTCAATTTTACATATTCAAGAGCGCTTCCTGAGGACATGGGATTTAGTGCCGCATTTGGATCAGGATGATCAAAATGTTATTGGGAGATGCGGATTGACTTCGTTGATCGATATGCCACAGCATCAGATCAATAGGGGGCTTTTTGACTACACTAGCAGAGTGATGGCACAGTGAGCATAATACCTTCCATTTTCCCACTGGTGGGATGACACTTACACCCGAGGATGAATACAAGATTCTAAGGATTCCACTTGTCGGGGAGCTGGTTATTTATGATCATATAGAGTAGGGTGGGACCGAGGCACTGCGAAGAGTTTTTAAGGACAACCAGATTTGTGGTTACGAGATCCCTTGGAGGGAGATGGTTGATGTATATTCTACATTGTCTTATGTATTTGCTAGATTCATTGGTGGGTTCCTTTGTCCTAATCACGGGTGAAAGGGACTCTCGGTTGGATGGGGTTGTATTTTGGAGAGCATGATCATGCAAGGCACCGGATACGCATGGGGACTCTACATGCTCGCACACTTATATCATGATTTGCATCAGGTTGTATATTTGAGGGGAGCTAGCATGTCAAAAAATGTGACATTATTACAAATCTTGGTGTGGGAGCACATAGTTTTCATGCATCCAGTTGCATACAGATAGAGGCTAGTAGGGAGCCCATATGTGCATGCTTATACAGGTCTAGTTGTTCAGCCTAAGTTCGGAAAACTAGAATAATGGCAGATTCTTTTTGATGACCCGGAGGCAATGATATGGTAACCATATCTTGACTATGAGAGGTGGCCAGAGGATGACACAGAGATGTCATATTTATGTTCCTCGATGTATCTAATTAGGAGGACCCATTTTGTGATTGAGATATTTTCACTAAGGAGGGTTCTAAGACAGTATAGTAGGTACATGGCATGCCACAGGGGGTAGTCCATTATTCTTGGTGACAATGTGATGTACTAGATTGGGGTCCCTACCTATCTTATGATGCAACAGTGACAGAGTACCAGGGTCTGCAAGTGATCATCTGGGATGTACACCCTAAGATTAAGGCTCTAATTTCATAGGAGTATGTGCAGTACCTATATCTACATCCATTCCCATGGATTACTAGTCCTGATGAGCCCGTGCCATTGTTAGATGATGAGCTAGCACAAAGATAGAGATGGAGGAGGGATGGAGGGGATGAGGAGGAGGATACAGATGTGGCAAAGAGTAGTAGCGATGATGAGGATGATAGAAATGATGACGGTGGAGGACGCAGAGGTGGTGGTGGTGGAGGTCCTATGCTAGATGTATGTGAGTTTAGAGTGCCTCGAAAGAGGTGATCCTTGTTTTCGGCATCATAGCAGCAGGTTCACATCAAACTACCCTCGCAGTAGCAACTGACACAGATTGTTGCATTACAGGTTCAGATTCAGACATTGCATGGTCAGTTCACTCAGGTGCAGGGATTATTATAGGTACAAACCTAGGCACAGACACAGATGTAGGCATAGATTTTTGGTCTAACGGCTGAGAGAGACACCCAGGGACAATGGGCTAAGCGGGCTGAGGTTGTTGTAGAGAGGCTTCTGACGGTGGCAGAGGGCACTACCACTGCTAATTACATCGGAGATATACGGGACTCGGATAGGGAGGCCAAGTATTACAGGGGTAGATATCATGAGGTTGTACCTACAGAGAGGCGAGTGAGTTACACACAATCCATGAGTGGATGGACTCACTCGAGGACCACCAGCAGGGGAGTGATTGGGCCACCACATAGAGATCCTAGTCTAGACCCAAGTACAAGTGCACCAAGTGTAGGTCTTTCAGGGGTTGCAGGAGGTTTAGCAAGAGGGTCAATGAGGCCAGCAGTGTTTGGAGGTAGCACCTCATAGTGATTTCATTTGAAAAGATTTGGTGTATTTATTGAGACATTGTATACACCAATTTTGGACATCACAGTTTTTGCCATTTTTAGATATTGTATCTCTTCACATATTTGGAATTCATTGTACTCTTGACATTATGATTTTTGAGATTATATTATATGCAGCGATGATGATTATCGACCTATGTGCCTATATGACCTTATGATGGATGCATTTTAATTTCTATGTTATGATGCTTATATGATGTTTATATGATGATTTAGTATGTTTATGACATGATCATGCATAGATGCAATAGTGATGTGATGATGATGATGCCTGATGTAATGATTCTATATGTTCCTATGATGCTTCATATGGTAAATGAAATGGACTTTTATTATGAAATGCAAATGGGATGCATGTTATGGTTTTTGTATTTTCTTAATGCAAATATATGATGCCTCTATATGCAAGTGAAAATGTGGTGCATTTATTTTTGTGTTTTCTTGATGCAAAAATATATGATGTAATGAATGAATGATATGATAATGTTTTCTAATATATGATATGCAAATGATTATGCAACTATGTGATTATGACATGAGAATGATTTCCAACTAATGTGTGAAATGCCAAATTCTTATACAACTATATGAAAATGATTATGCAACTATATGAAAATAATATGTTATGGTTAATGTCAAAAGTACTCAATCCATTAATGATAGAGATAACATCATTTGGAAATTGTTCCAGCCCTAGAAAACCTATAAATATAGGATCAAATCCAATATGAATGCAATCTAACTTAATCAATGCAGATCTAATATGCAATGTTGACATTTCGTTAATCGATATGTTGTGCTTTGTATCATCATTGAGCATTTATTATGTTGAAATTGAATACAAGAATCAATGGTATAATTAGACCATGATGACCTGAGTACCACTTCCATGAGTTTTGATGTTGCAAGTTAACACAAGCATCTAGGTATAATGAGACCGAGATGACCTGAGCATCGCTTGCATAAACAGATAAGAGTCAATCATGTTCCTATGCAAAGTCCAAAATTTCATCAATGATACTTTGTAGAGCACGTCTCGTGACACTTTGCACAGTAGTAATGATTACCTCACAGACAACAAAAAAAGAAAAATATCATTCTCGATCATAGCTCCTCTAGTTTCAAACATCATTGAATTGCTCCAGAGAGATGATAACACAAATCAAGATGCAACAATCTAACATTCGTGTTGAAATGATTAAACCATGATTCAGAAAAAATCATCCATCTAGATTTGGTTTGATTGATGTTATTGATTTTGGATGTTTTGATGGATGTTAAATGTTGTGTTTTTGTCCTAATTTTTGTGTTTACTTATGTCGTCTAACTATTGTTTGTCTATTGATTTAAGCCCAACTCAAGTTGCCCCCAGCGATTTCAAGAGTTTTGCCCCCAACGAGAGTCCAACCATTTATTATGAAGTATGTACAATGACCAAGCCATGATGAGATGACATTGTGACACTCATGTAAGTAGATGAGGTTCTTTGTTGATCGGGCATAGTGATGGAAAAAATCGGATGGTCGATACATGGTCCTGTTGCCATGTTTTCACCACTTATTTTTATTGCACTTTTTTAGATTTTATGATTTTTTTGCTATTATCAAGATGCCTGTTTGTCAGGTTTTCATCAAGATAATGATTTTTTTTATTTTTCACTTTTTTGTATTTTTCCATTTTTTCTTTTTTTTTTTGTATATTTTGCTTTTTTTGTATTTTCTCATTTTTTGTTTTTTTTGTATTTTCTCATATTTTTTTATTTTTTTGTAGTGACACTAAGATGCATGTTTTCTTGGTTTTCATCAAGGCGACCATTTTTTTAGGACATTCTTTGATTTTTGTGATTTTTTTCAAGACTTTTTCCGATTTTCCATCTTTCAGTGCAATGACTAGTTTAGGAATATAACCTTTTGAGATGAACATTGTTGATGGATTCTTCAAAAAAATCTCCTTCAAGTGTAGATAGTTGATAGGTTCCCAATCCCTAGACTAATATTACAACAAAAGGAACTAACCAATTGGGTTCAAACTTGCCTTTTTTTTCTCTATCCTACTGATTGTAGGGATTCTCCTTCAGGACCAGATCTCCAACTTGAAAGGTTTTGGGCTTGACTCTGTGATTATAACTGTGTGAAATCCTTTGTTGATATGCTTTTAAGTGATCCTCAGAAAGCTGCCAATGTTCATCCAATAGATCCAACCCCTGTAGCCTAGAAATTTTGTAGTCCTCTTCTGATATGATTCCCTTCAGAGACACCCGAAGTGAAGGTATCTCAACCTCAATAGGTAAAATGGCTTATGCTCTGTATACAAGGGAATACGGTGTGGCACCTATTGGGGTGCAGAAACTTGTTTGGTACACCCATAAAGCAAGATTCAACTGAATATGCCAATCTTTTCCAACCTCATTGACAATTTTCTTAAGAATTTTCAAGATAGTCTAGTTTGTCTTCTACTTTACCATTTCCTTGAGGATAATAAAGTGTGGGGAATTGATGTTGAATATGGAATCTATGAAAAAGTTCTTACATGTCCTAATTTTTAAAAGGCATGTCGTTGTCTGTGACAATGGATTGAGGAATACCATATTGGTAAATGATGTAATTTAGGATAAATGAGGCAATATTCTTCCTAGTGATGTTGATTAGAGGGACATCTTCAACCCACTTTGTGAAATATTTTATGGCTGTGATAATAAACTTGTGTCCATTGGATGATGGCGGATGAATTTTTCCTACAAGATCCAATACCCACTAACAAAAGGGCCAGGTCGAGGCAAATGGTTGCAACTCCTGGGCGGGAGCATGGATAAGATTACCATGGATTTGACATTTCTCATATTTCTTGATAAATTTGTAGGACTCCTCCATAGTTGGCCAGTAATACCCCAAACGTAGGATTTTCTTAGTGAGGGTAAGTTCACTTGAATGAGTTCCACAGATACCACATGGACCTCATGTAAAGCCGAGTTAGATTCGTCATGTTCAAGACAACGAAGGAGAGTAACATAAAGACCTCTTCGGTAAAGTACGTCAACTATCAAGGTATGGTGTGTGGATTGACGAATAAGGTTACGCTTCTGATTTTAGGAAAGATTAGGTGGAAAGGTATTGTCTTTCAAATAGGTATAGATCTTTCCATAGATAGAGGATTCAGGATCAACCAGGTGGCATATAACTTGGGATTCTGGGTTGTCATAGATAGGGTTAAACACTTGTTCCACCATGAACTCATATCGGCTTTGATTTTTTGGGATCTGCAAGAGAGAAGCAATTGTTTCCATGGCATCGGTTGCTTTGTTATTTGCCCTTGGAATTTGTTCAAATTTAATCTCAACAAAATACTTTTTCAAATCATCAATCATTCTCTTGTACGACATTAATTTATCATCCTTGGTTTGATAATTATCATTCACTTGGTTAATGATCAACTGGGAATAATCATAGACTTGTAGCTCTCTGATCATCCACTCAACTACCAGTTTGATGTTGATGATGAGGGCTTCATATTCTACTATATTGTTGGTACAAGGAAACATCAGCCTATAGGATTTTGGAATTGTATGTCTCTATGGAGTAACAAACAAGATCCCAGTACCTAACCCGTGTTGTGTATATGATCCATCAAAATATAACATCCATTGTTGTGGAGTGATAGTAAAGACGTCTATGTCAAGGAACTCAATATGCATCGAATGGTCGTCTTGTAGGGATGCTTCTGTTAATTGATCATCTATCACTTGTCCTTTGATTTCTTTATGATCCACATACTGAATGTCAAACTCACTCAATATCATCACCCATTTACCTAGTCTTCCTATGAGGTTTTCCTTGCTTAGCAGATATTTCAAGGGATCAATTTTAGTAATGAGCTTGACGGTGTGAGTTAACATGTAATGTCAGAGCTGCTGAGTAGAAAATACCACTGCTAGACAAGATTTCTCAATGAAGGAATAATTTATTTCATAACCATTCAATGTCCTACTGATGTAATAAATTTCTCTTTCTTTTCCTGTAGAATCTTCATGTGCTAATAGTGTGCCCATGGATACCTTAGTTGTTGTGGTATAAAGAAGTTGTGGTTTTCCCTCAGTGGGTGGCACCACGAAGGGTGGTGACATCAAGTATTGCTTCATTTGATTAAATTTTTCTTCACATTTCTCATCCCATTTAAACTTGACATTCTTGTGGAGCAAGTGAGTGAATGGATGAGTTTTATCTACTAGTTGTGATATAAACCTCCTAATGGATTGAAATCTTCCTTGAAGAGATTTCAATTGAATAATATTCTTTGGTGACAAAATTTCCATGATGGCTTTGACCTTGGTGGGATCCACCTCAATTCCTTTTTCTGAAACTATATATCCCAACAACTTTGTGGATGTCATGCCAAACACACATTTCTTCAGGTTTAATCTAACATTGAATTTCTCTAGGTAGGTGAAAAATTTGTCTAGGATCTCTAAGTGTCCTTCCTTGGTAAAATATTTAGCCAATAAGTCATCCATGTATTCTTCCATGAAAGTATGCATCATATCATGAAAAATGGTGGACATTGCGCATTGATAGGTGGCTCCAACATTCTCCAACCCGGACGGCATGACATTCCAGCAGAAAGTACCCCACGAATAGGTAAAGACTATTTTATCTTGATCCTTTGGTGCGACTTTTATCTAGTTGTATCTTGAGAAGCCATCCATGAGTGACAACATTGCATGTCTTGATGTCAAATCAACTATGGTATCAATGTTTGGCAATGGAAAATCATCTTTTTGACAAGCCTTATTCAAATCTCTGAAATTTGTGCAAATCCTAATGTTGCCATCTAGTTTAGATACTAGTACAATGTTGGAAATCCACTCGGCATAGTCTATTGGTCTGATAAACCCTACGTCCAACAATTTTTTTAATTCTGCTTTGACCAGCAAGGCGATGTGAGGGTGCATCTTTCTTAATTTTTTCTTTACTAGTTTTACTCCAAAGGGAAGAGACAAATGGTGCATGATCAGTTCAAGATCAATCCCAGGCATATCTGCATAAGGCCAAGCAAATTTTACTTTCCTTTCTTCAAAGAATTTGGTAAAGCTTGGTTTCTCTTGTTTAGTCAAAGATGCCACCAAATGCAGAGTTTTTACTTTGTCTGGAGCATCGATGTTGATAGTGTGTAGGTTCCACCAGCACTGAAGATCTCTCATGGTAATTTTCTGGTAGAGTGTCAAATCTTCCATCCTTCAGCACCTCAAAGAGGTTTTCATCATTGAATACACTCTTTATTTTGACTTTTTTCATGATATAATGCTGCCATAGAATGGTTTTCACCATTAGATCTATTTCCATTATTCATTTTGTAGCTAGAAGATTCGGCACTCCCCTGATTCTTAGCTTTGTTATGAGTCCCATGGATGGAAAGTGTTTTAGGGTTTTCAATGTAGAGATAGTCAACAATAGCATTGTCATCTGCACAAACTGGGATATATAGGGGCATGGTTTGGTCCCAATCGACAAGTTCGGGGTGTATTAATGGCAAGAGATCATTAGGTTGGTCAAGGTCGACAATGGTGAGGGTTAAAATGGAAAATTTTGCTTGGTATGCAATAGTGAGATCAAGGTCTATGATGTTACTCCCCTCTGTATCGTCTATCTCATTGGATGTCTGCTTATCGTCACTCGAGTCATCGATATGTTGTGACCCTAATTCAAGGGGTCTAGACCCTGAGCCTTGTCCCTCCATGAGCATGGGTGCATACCTTTCTATTACATCATTTTTTTTATCATGACAAGATTCTTCAGACAATAAATCCCACTCATACTCATTAGAATCAGTTTTAGAACTGGCTTATAACTGTAGGATGCATTCACAAATCTTTTCCTTGGTTTCCTCTTTGGATTCTTCTTTATAGACCAATACCATCTTATCTTTTTCATTCTTAGTGGTCAGCTGAACAGGCTCTACAATACCCTCTTTTATTTTACCAATAGGACCACTACCTTCGTAACCCATCTTTTCCAAGATAGTGAAACCTTTGCCATATATGTTAGTTGGGATACTAATGGTTGTTGCAGGAGAGGTTGATGCAGATTCATCTTCATCCTTGTAAATCCAATTGAGTACATCCTTGTCTTCAGATTCTTCCATCATGGTACTTGCCTATATGAATATACCATCAAACAGAGTTGTGGGTTGTGGAGATGGTTGTGTTGATATTGATGGTTACCCATATGCTTGAGGAGATGGTAGCAATTGTGAAAGGAACAATGTTTGTTCAATGGAGTATTCACCTATACCTTTATCTTTCAACTGCATCTTTTCAAATTGTTTGGATAAGAGGTTTAACTGACTCTCATGATTTACCTGAGTGTGCCTTTGTCCTTGGATTGGGTGTCTTTCTCAAGCTGATTTGATGAAATATTTTTTTGACTTCCACTGTTTGAAGAAGCAGAGTCACTGATACCCTTATCCTTTGATTGGTCCTTTTTCTCAACCCATCTTGACAAGATATTTTGTTGTTTCTCACCATTGGAGGAGCTAGAAGCATTAGCTTCTCTGTTATGAGGCACAAAGGAGTCTTGGACTTTTTTCAATGTGTTGCATTATTGCGAGTTGTTTGAGTCGCTTGAGATGGTGATTTCATGTCCATTAAAGGGTAACTTCAAACATTGGTGATACGTTGATGGCACCGCCTGCATTGAGTGCATCCATGGTCTCCCAAGGAGTATATTGTATGTCAAGTCTTTGTCCAACACTTGGCAAGCTATGTCTTTTTGGATAGGTCCCACTTGGATAGGTAAGACAATCAGTCCCTGAGATGGTCTTTCTTCATCACTATATGCTTTGATGGTAATTTTCCTTCTTGCATCAATAGCATTCTCTAAAACCCAAGTGCATGGACTAGTTTCAAAGTATAGATTTTCAGACCCGCTCCTCCATCTATTAGGACACATTTTACGTGATGTTTATGGATTATGACCTCAATATGCAATGGAGCATTATGGGGATGTGTGGGCGAGGCGTCATCATTTTCAAAAAAGGATAAGCAATGAGGCACAGTTAAGTGTCCTACCGTGGCCTAAACTTGGCATACTTCTAGATTGGTTCGCACTGTGGTGGCTACTAGAGCTTTTTCTAGAATTTCTTTGTGAGCTGGTGAGATTTTAAGCAACTCTAGTATTGATATTTGTTTCGGTATTTTCTATAATTGATCGACAATGTTATATTGGCTAGATAGGGTAACAGGTGCTCTTCATGTGCTTCCTTTTAAGAAATATTTACCTTGAGCCCTTGTGGTGCCATTAACTAATTGATGGTCTTGTCTCTCCCTGATTTTGATGACATTTACTTGATTGTTGATGGCTGCAATATTGTTATGATCATCATTGATTGGGATAATGTCAAGGGTAGGGATATTATTTTGATGATCGTCATTGTTAGATGTATCGATTTGATCTTTGACTACTGAGATGTGGAGAATGGTTGTGTCATAAACATAATTCATGTTTTTGTTCTTGTTTTTTGCAGAAGAAGATTCTCCTTTCTCATAATTGGGTAAAGGATTCTTAAATGCACCATGGTCATTGTTTGTTTGGGGACTCTCTACAAATATTTCCTTTTTATCGATCAAATATTGTACCCAATGCTTGAGTTGGATCCAATCACTTTTTTTGTGTCCTTTATTTCGATGTAATTTACAATAGTAAGTATCATTCCACCATGAAGGTTTTACTCTCAATTCCCAGTCTCGGGGTGGTGGTAATGTTATGACATTAACTATAAGCAATTCTTTTACTACCAATTCGAGTGATTGCCCCAAAGGTGTGAACCTTCTCCAATTCGATGATGATTTTTGATAGGGAAATGATTTATATTCCGAGTTATTTTGATTATTGTTCTTGTTCATGTTTTGATTGTTTATTTGGGGGGTATTTTTGGAATTGTTTTGATTGTTTTAGAGGCCGCAGCTACCAAGTTAAAAATGGGTTTTGAATTTTGATTTTCATATGCATTATCATTTCCAACATTCTTGTTCCTTTGCCAGAACCTTAGTTTATCATTGTTATTATGATTTCATTGATGAGTTCCCTTCATTATAGATTTTGATTACTCGTCTCTTTACCAAACCCTCTTAAATTTTTAGTCCATTTTCAATCATCTTTTCAAAGTTGGGTGGACATTGCAGCTCCAATCTATAACTCATTTCATTAGTTAGGTTGTCAATGAAGATTTCCATTTTCTCTTTTTCAGGTATGGGTCGTGCATACCTAGCGAATAACTTTCTCCACCTTTGCAAAAATATAAGGAATGATTCCCCCTTTTTTTGTTTGGTGTTACAAAGATCCTTCATTGTTATCTCATGTTGTATGTTATAGGAGTATTTATTAATGAATTTGTTAACCAATTCTTCGAAGGATTGAATACCGGGAAGAAGTTTCGAAAACCATTCCGTTCATTGTCCACCAAGGCTTTGTGGAAATATTCTCATCAAATATGTGTCTTCATGGGAAAACTCCAAGCTCATTGTACGAAATTCCCTCACATGGTCAATAGGGTCAATCTTACCATTATATTTATCATACTTTATGAACTCACAATGTTTAGGGAAGGGTATCATGTTTATGCTTGGATCAAAAGGATAGGGACATATGTCTTGCAATAGATACCTTTTGGTAGTCCCTTTCTACATATCTTGTATTTGTTGTTGCATAAGCTACATTTGTTTCGTGAAGGCAACCACTAATTTTGAGTGTTGTTTTTGGTGTTCTTAGGTATTTCAGCCTCTTTGTTCTTGGAAGATTCCACCCCTTTGTTTTTAGATGATTCAGCTTCATTGTTTTGGGGTGTACTTTTCAATTGGTTTATATCAAAGTCAAGAGGCAATTTCATACCTTGTTTAGCCATCATTAGAAAATATTTTTCTCCCTCTTTCTCTAAGATTTTCTCCATAAATTTATGAAATTTTGGATCTTGTTGAGCTTCTCAGATTTCCTCATCCGTAACTTCCTCTGGTTCCTCTTGGTGAAGTGCATGGAAAGGGTTTTCTTCAGCCATTGTGTTTTGGTTTTTAGACTCTTGCTCTTTAAGCTTTTTCCTTTGTGATCTTGTTTGAATAGGTATACAAGTGTTATAGTTTAACTAAACTTTGATCTTCATTTGGAGGAGTGCCAAGGATGAAAACTAGGTCAAATAGAATGACAAATTCTATTGATGAGACTAAGTATTAATCTAATTATACAACTTTGTTTCATGATGAAAGGATGACAAATCCTGATGATGAAACTTGGCTTAACAACTAGAGATATATTTGATGGTTATGGCACTTTGAGATGTTAGATCTTGGTTTAGTTTGAATAATTTCACCTAAAAATGTCAGTTCCAACAATTTCAAGGTTTTGTTGGACCTGAGGGATGATTCTGGGTTAGCAAAGATCCTTAATTTTGGTTTAAACTGTTGAACAGGGGATAAATTTAGCTTTATGGCTTTTGAGTTTATTGAATGCGCTAAAATAGGGTATGGATGCACTAAAACATAGAAGCGCTATAGGATGGCACCAATGCACTAGCAAATGACACAAATGCATTGGAAAAGGCCAGGGATGCACTAGACTACCCCCAAAATGCACTAGAAATTAGACTCAATGCGCTAGACTACCCCTAGGTACATGATTCTGACTAGATATTCTATAAATGTATGCGCTATAATAGGGTAGATATGTGATGGAGGATGGAATGCATGCGCAAGAAGCTGGAATGGATGCACTGAAAGATGGACCATATGCACAAGACTATGACTAAGATGCACCAAAATATGCAGCAAATGCGCCAAAACATGGAATGAATGCGCTATTCTGGGAGTTTTCAGTGTTTTTCTAGCAATTTGATTGATTTTTTTCAATTTTTCCTAATAGGGAATTGCTTGTTTGGATGGATGTTTCTTCTAAATTAGTGATTGTACATTTTTTGTTTGTTTTGAGTATTATTTAGAACACAAATTGTAAGACACATCAAGCAAGTATAATCCCCAAGGTTGTGAAAGATAGTATTTACTAGATTCCCATTTGTATTTTACTCCAATTGTGCTTACTTTTGGTGAATGAATAGAGGCGTGACCACATTGGCTCCCCCTTGCATTGCACTCACTTCTCGAGTTAGCCAATCTCAGTCCTCATGAATCTCCCATGATGGACTTATCATTTCTACCAAGAGCCACAAGAATGTAGGACGGATTTAGAGATTATCCCTCTCGCACCAGCAAATAGAAAAGGGATTTTGGAATACTATAACAAGGGTTCTAGTATAGGCATTTCATTCATGGAGGATCATCCATATGGCAAGATACCATTGTTTCCCTTCTTATCAAAACAATCTGTGTGATACTTGAACTTTCCTCAAGTACCCACACTTATATCCTGGGTGGAAGTCGCTTGGATTTAGCATGTTCTCGGTTGGGTCATTCCCTTGGGGTGATTACCTCTTGTCCCACCAAGGCAGGCCCTCTAAGGATTAAATTGAAAAAAGGAAACGAATGGGTCTAGCTTTTTGGTCACCCAGTTAAGGGGAGAGAATATGCCTACCATTCAACAATCATAGTAGACATGGTGTTTATTTTTCCCTAATTAAGCTATGTTCCTAACTTAATCAAAAGAAAGAACAATAGACTCTAACCCTAAAAAAAAAATCCTTAGTAGTTTCAAGATTTTTGGTTTGGCAGCGTTCTTATAGTCCTAGCAAAATCTTTGACAGCGTTCTTTGTACCTGTAACAGAAAAACATTAGTTAGTACTCAAGATTTTAAATATTTTTGCAAAATGACACCAATGCGCTAAAATAGAACATCTATACGCCAAAACACATATGTGCTCGAAGAACTAGCAAACACGCTGAAGAACCAACAAATGCACAAAAACGGACTATGAATGGACTAAAATAAACACCAAATCCGCTATAAAACTCCCTGTATGCGCTAAAGTATGCATCGTATGCACTACAAGATACTCCAGATGCTCCGGAACAGTTACTGAATGTGCTGAAAGAAGTGTCGTATGTGTCGAAAGAATTCACGTCCACGCTAAAGCTTATCCATTCGAACCTGAAAACACACTTTTCCAGAAAACGTTAATAAAAAGGGGCTTGGGCCCCATGGTGGGTGCCAAAAATGTAGTGTGGAGTAAGTGAGAAAATATGAAAAGTAATAAGAACCACACAATCGATAAAATGTATTACAACAGAGAATTCAAATGTAAACTAATCTAATTAAAAGCTAATTAAACTCCCTGAATTCATTCCATCGTCTCCTATCTTCAAAGATTTGTATTAATCATTTGGCTCTCAGATCTTTGTTCAAGCACTATGATTGTTGGAATATCAAATTGAAGAATGGAAAGCTATAAGATGCAAATAACTAATCCTTACATGATAATGAAATGCATTATAATTCTACAAATAATGATAGATGTGCGGTTAAAACTATGATTTAAATGTTGCAAGAAAGCTAAAATTATATGCAATTGTAACTATGAATTCAAGCCATGCTTCTAATCTATAATTCTTATGCAATGCAACTTGCTCAAAACTAAAATGCTCTGTATCACTCAAATGCTCTCAATATTTCTGCATAGTAATTTTGCACAAGATTGGGACCCCTTTTGTTGTAGAATGGCCTTGTATTTATAGATTTTTCAGAGCATCAAATGATGTGGCAGTTATTGATAGTCAATATTTCATCAGGAAAGATGGATGGTGGAGGAAGAGGAAGTTGGAGAGAATCATGGAAGATGTTCCCTTTAAAAGGGCACCTTGCCAAGTTTTGGGAGGAATCCATGAAATGGCGAAGCCAAGTGTCTTAGTTTGTTCCAAATTGTTGGGGATATTTCCAATTTAGAAATTAGAAATAATTAAATTCATGTGACACTTGCTAATGTGGCAAGAAGAAGTTGTAGAAATGTGCCAAAATTCATATTTAAGGATCTAAATTTTGTAAAAAGACTATTAATGAAATAAAGAAAATTATAGAAATTTGTTTATTTAATTAAATTAGAAGAATGTGATTTGAAATGGTAGAAATAAGAAAGCATGAACCATATAAATAAATTTAATATTTATTTGTAGGTAGATGAATAAGAGAAGCGCATTAATTAAATAACTTGTATTTAATTAATAAGTTGCCTTGACCGATTTTAGGTGTATACAAGTCCTACCTCAACTTGATATTTGAACATAAACACAAAATCTAATGGTAAGAAATAGGCCTATGTACTTGTCAATAACTCACCAACAACTAGAATAGAAATCATAGTTAGTTGCTAACACATCCAACTAACCATATCTCAAAAAATAAATTATACGTATAATCATAGGTAGACCTTATACGATTAACATATCCAACCTAATCCATAATCACAAGTTTTTTTATATACATTATCCTAAACAAAGAATTCATCAAGACCTTTAATACTGTAGTATAATAATAATATCCAAAAAAGGACACATATACATCCTGAAACTCCCACTACATGGGTAGTGTCAAATTTGAAATCAATCAAAGCACCCAAAATTCCACCAATAATACTCACAAAGAAGGGTTTGTTAAATGTTAGATCAATATCATCTACTACTAAAGAACACATACAATGATATTCAAACCTCTAACTAAACCTCTAAAAAATAACTCTCTCACCATTGATCTCCATATCTCTCCCAAGTTATACACATCAATTTCATGTGAACATAAACCTCCAAGAAGAAGCATTAGACCATCAAGAGAGAAAACATTAATCAAAACCATATAACATTTCCTTTTACTAAGAATCTAAGTGATGTAGTTGTGATAAATAAGATCTCATTTCTAAAACCCCATATAGAAAATCCTCTAAATGAAAGGTAAGAAATGTGTTGCATGTTTACTTGAAATAGTTTCAAGGGAAAATCAATTTCACATAAAATGGTTTAGAGCAAAAGTATTTTGCTCAAAACAACTTGGCACCTATGTGGTATAAAGAGTTTCAAATGAAAGTATTTTACTCAAACCTATTAAATTGATATAATTTTATTTTAAAACTCAAGCTAGATTCAATTTGTATGGTAAGGTTTTGAAGAAAATATTTTTAAGTAAAAGAGTTCAACCTAACCCCTCTCTTTGGGTAATTTCAACAAAAACTCAACTTCAACTCTAGATTTCTCCAATCAAGGGTATTTTTATATTTTTATAAAAATACCCTTTAAATTAAAGTTCAAAATCTAAAATCTTTTTTTTGGTTGATATTTTGATCAATTTTATTACATTTTTAAAGATTTATCACAAGTAGATTATTATAATCAAATATGAAGCTAATTGAAAAAAATATGGATGAACCATGGAAGAGCTCCAAGTGTGAAACAATCATAACGGAATTTTTTTAAAATTTTAACCCATAGAAGGGAAATGGCGAGGGTTTTCAGCTGACAAGGATTGGAAGAAGCCTGCATACTAAAAAAATCAGCTACGAAGATAGCTAAAGGGCACAAGTCATGCAAAATCTTACTTAAGGACGTGGAAGAATAAATAGTCTTTTTGTGGGTTGGCAACAACTTACTTTCCATTGCCAATAGTTAGGACATTCCAAAAGTCGGGGGGCCACAAGCACTCTTTCAAATCTAGTGGAATTCGAGAAGGATTTTGCTACCTTTACTAGAATAGTATCCCCATCCTGAAACCAAGCCCATCTGGTGCCCCCTTTAATCCTCCTTTACCAAGGAAAACATGGTTTTAAAATTCTACTCATAAACTTGTCAAGCAACATAATAAGGAGATATCAAACCATCACTCTCAACAAAAGGACACATTCTAGAGGCCTCAAAGACAACAAAAGGAAATAAACATGATAGACAAGTAGCACAGTAGGTCCCAGGAAAGTAACAGAAGTCCAAGAGGTATTATCCAGGTAACATTCTCGGAGGAACACCTCAATCTTCAAATCAAGGAGCTTCAAGAAAAAGCTATTATTGATAAGCTCTAGAACCTCAACCCTACCAGAAATATTTTGTTTAAATGGATTAAGGACAGCTAGGTTGAAGTCAATTAAGTTCAATTCATAGATAAGGACAAGGGGTTTTGTATTGCTATTTTCTCCTCGAGGCAAGCAAGGGATGTTGTCTTTAAAGCGAAGATGTGATTCTTGCAAGGTTTGGAATTACATAAGCAACCCTAGATTCTGAACTACAACCCTTCATCCATAGTTATAAAGTTTGTATCATTTTGGGTCCAACTACAAGCCCTACCACTAGAATATAGAGACCTACAAATAATAGAAATTCTAAAAATCAAATGGGTATTTTTATGAAGCATGACCAAACCTTCTTTGACAACACTAAAGCTCTGACCTAGCTCTGTGTTAGATTGGATACCACTAAGCCTCTCCCATGGGGTTTCCAAATTCATTCTAGGAATGGTATTTGGTTATAGGAAATCTTCCATGAAGGGCCTGAAACTAGATGTCATTCTTGCCACCTAAAGAACCATCCTAGCACAAAAAAATTGTATTGTGCTACATAATCTTGGGAGGCTTGTGAGAACTAGGAAAATAGACTAGTTTCTGAATCAATCCTTTCCAAGAATGATTTTATCTTATTCCTAGATATTGCTCTAGGGGTTGAAGAAGTTGCTTCTAATAGCATTGAGGCCTTGGAGGGGAGTCTCCTAAAAAATACAATGGGAGGAAAATATATGATGGATGCCCATTTTGGAAAGGCTTGCTCTCCTCTAAAGGATCTAGCTTGCAATCAGGAGAATGAAGCCTCAATGTAGCTGAATGTCTTATTGGAAATTATTGATTCTCAAGATCTGAAAAATCGCCAATAAAAATATGCAATCTAATAGTATGATCCCAAATTCATGGGCATAGGAAATGGCATAATAGGTGGTTCCTTTAGTAGTCTCAGATACAATGTTTGAAGACTCAATTAAGTAGGATGGTGATACAGTGTTCTCTTAGAGTACTATTGCTAAAGCTTTGAAACTAAATACTCCTACTAACCTCAACCATTTTGCGTGGCTTGACATGGAAATGGATAATTATAAAATATATTCCCCCTTCCTCTCAAGCTCCCTCCTCAAGGTCTTTGTCAGCAATGGTGGAACAAATCTTAGCAGAAGTAGTAGGTAAAATCAATGAGGAGGACCTAAATCATTTTGACTATTCCCATACACTCTTAATCTCACTGACTCAATTTGATGTGTCAATACTGTCTCCTAAAACAAATACAAAGAAAGGAAAAATGTACAAGACAAGGAAAATTTAAGAAGAGATTGTTACAGGTTTACAGAGTAACTTGGATAAAAATATAAATGTAAGACTAGGGAGAGCTTTCCACTCTCCTCAGTTTTAATGAAGGTAATTTCATGGAATTTTAAGGTCCTAAATGCCCCTAACAAGCAGAAATTGTTTAAGCGCTAGATTGACTTAAGTGATGCAAATATTTTTTCATTACAGGAAACAAAAAATTTAGTGGAACATAATAAAGAAATTCTTAGTAGATGGACCAGATGGGAAGTATTTTATTCATTGCAAGTAGGGGCATCAAGAGGTCTAGAAATCCTATGGGATCCACGTAAGGTCAAGGCTGATTTTATTGTAGCTCAACAATGGTGGATGCTCATCAAATTTGAATATTTCCAACACATTCTCGATATTCAATATATATGGCCCTACATCAACTATCGACAAGAAACTAGTTTGGAATTCCTTATCAGTAACTCTTAATTTTTTAAAGGAGGAATTGGTCATATTAGGAGGATATTTTAATGCCATCACTTCCTTGAAAGAAAAAAATAGAGTTATCCTTCCCCCTCCAAAAGTAATTGAGGACTTCTCTAATTTCATTCTAGATAATGCATTGGTTGATTCCTTACCAACTAATGGTAAATCCACCTAGACAAACAAAAGAAAACATTTCTTCCTCCTTTCAAAAAGGCTAGATATCTTCCTCCTCTCTATACTCTAGACCAACATGAATTTTAAATATGCCTCTTTCATTATAACATTTCCTGGATCATACCATTATCTGATCCGGTTGGACATAGTCTAGAATTATATTCCAAGGAAATTCAAATCCTCTTTTAAATTTGAACATATGTGGTTTAGGGATGATAACTTCTTGATTTGTTTTAGAAAATGGTGGGAAAATACACCCTTTATATCAAGCTCCATACTTTTTCAAATAGCTACAAAACGTCACTACATAAAAGAACCAATGGAATTAGCTCCACTTCAAGAATGTTTTTGAACAAAAAAAAAATTGTTATAGAAAATCCATTTACTCAATGAATGATTCATTCAAAATAGCATGAACCATGATCCTTTTAGAGGCATAATCGACTCTAGAAATAACTAGAAGAAATTCTTGCTAGAGAAGAAATATATTGGAAACAAAAATCAAGAGAAACCTAGTTAAAAGAGGGAGATAGGAATACAAAATTCTTCCACACCTCAACCAAGTTGAGACACAATGCTAATACAATATTTTATATAAAATATACTTCCAATGAGTTGTTAAAAGAGGAGCTGCAGATTCAAAATGAGCATGTCTTATTTTTCTCTAACCTCCTCACCAATCCGATAAATTAGAGTCCAAATTTGGATGAAATAAAATGAGAATTCCTACATTAAATTCCAATGATGATTATTCTATATGACAATAAGTTTCTCCTAGCTCCATTCACCCTGAGGGAAGTTAAAACTACATTATTTGTACTTGCTCCAAATAAATTCTCTGGTCTGGATGGTTTCACTACTTTATTTTATCAAAAAGATTATAATTTTGTGGGAAGATTTATGTGGTTGGCCTTAGAAGAATCATGTAGAAATGGTACAATTCTAAAAGATATTAACACTACTCACATTTCCCTTATACCTAAAAATAAATCCCCTTCCTCATTTGTAGATATTAGACCTATATCCCTCTGCAATACTGTCTACAAAATATTTTCAAAAGCAATTTCATTAAGACTTGCCAAAGTCATCCTAGGAATAATTTTGGAGGAACAAGGAAGTTTTGTTCCAAGGAAATAGATAGTTGAAGGAGAAATAATAACTCATGAAATTTTGCATTCAATCCATTAAGAGAAAATCCTGACCATGATTATAAAACTAGATATGATGAAGGCCAATGATAAAGTAAATTGAGAGTTCTTATTAAAGGTCTTGCCAAGGCTCGGATTTGCAACAAAATGGTCCACATGGATCCTTTATTTCCTTAATTTAACTAAATTTGTAATCCTTATAAATGAATCTCCATTTGGTTTTTTCTCTACTTCTCAAGGGGTAAGGAAAGGGAACCCTCTTTCTCCCTTCTTATTCATTCTGATGGTAGAAGCACTGAGCATGGAAATCTCAACTTTCCATGCATCAAATAAGTGGTATGGTATCAATATCCCTAGATCAAACATCTCCTACACACATTTCTTATTTTCAAATGATACATTATTATTTTCCCATCCATCAGTTAGAGCAGCAAAGAACATTATGTGTTGGACAACTACTATCTAATACTAGGACAAATG
Organism: Sequoiadendron giganteum; assembly: GCA_007115665.2. Lineage (NCBI taxonomy): Eukaryota > Viridiplantae > Streptophyta > Pinopsida > Cupressales > Cupressaceae > Sequoiadendron > Sequoiadendron giganteum. The sequence continues at coordinate 394,774,577 of CM021106.1, forward strand.
ATTACTCTAAGAAAATCAAAAATATTTTTTCATAATACAAGCACATTGGTAATTGGTCACATCCTCTCCATCTTAGAATTCAGACAAAATATCATGCCCTACAACTATTTGGGGATTCCCTTCTTTACAGGGGCTCAAAAAGCCTCACTTTGGAGCAAGACTTTTACAACTAATAAAAGTAGAGTAGCTTCCTAGAGGGGCAGATGGATATCCCTAGTAGGAATATTTTACCACGATCAAGCCAATATTATCTACCATTCTAAATTATTTCCTATCAATGCTCAAAATACCAAAAGGGTCTGCAAGAACATTGTTAAAGCATCTAGGCATTTTTTGTATAAAAGCAATTTAGACAATTCTAGAAAAATAACTTTAGTCTCCTGGGAAAAGTTCTGCAAAGATAAAGTTTTTGGAGGTGTAGGAATTCAAAATATGGATTTAATAAATTTAGCCTTAGGAGAAAAGCTAACCTGAAAGATCTATGTAAATATTTCCTCAAAATGGAGCAAAATCATGAAATCTAAATATCTAGAATTGATGACCCTAGATAGAATCTTCACTCTAGCAAATCCTCAGTAGTGATAAAAAATGTGGAGTTTCATTATTACATGTCAAGAGGTACTCTCTCCTTTTCTATCATATACTATCAACAATGGAGAAAAGGTAAAATTCTAGGAAATTCATGTAATTGGAATCCCCTATTATCTTCAATTGATAGTTTGAAGGAGGCTCGAGATTGCCTAAAAGTAGTTTGGGGTTCAAAGTTTAAGGATTATGTGGAAAAAGATAATACAAATTTTAAATCCAACATCTCATGGAAGAAATTTCACAATCTCCCATTTCCCCAACACCAAAAACAAAAACTATAATTAATATTAGATTCAAGAATTGTCTCTCTCGTATTCAAAACAAAATCATTTGGGCCCCACCTAAGTCGGGGTAATATAATGTTAATCAGGGCTACAAATATTTGACCTCTGAGTATAGGATCAACTAGGTAGATGGCCCTATAAGCTTTGTTGGCACTCCTTAATTCTCCCTAAATTAGGTGCATTTGCTTGGTTAGCTATCCATAACCAAATCTTCAGAAGTTGCAGGTTCTCTAAATTGGGTTTAACCTAGCCTTTCAACTATATTATGTGGTTCTTGTCAAGAATCGGTGGACCATCTTCTACTTCAATGTAGTTTTTCTCAATCATGTTGGCTCTGGATCCAAAATAAACTTCATTGGATTTCCCCTGCTAAGCACTATCTTGGAATTATTTCAGAGTTTTCCATTCCTAAATAAAGGCTTGTTTTTCAAAGCACTATGGGTGGTGATCTCTAATTTACTCATTTGCAATATCTAGCTCGAGCATAATAGAATATTTTTTAAAAAAATCTTAGATTAGAAAAATTTCATTAGTAAATTAGAAAGGAACATATATGAAGTAATGGAAAATGTTGTACAGAAATCAAATCTACACAACTCATTTCCATGTTAAGACAATGAAATGGTAAATCATTGTCCCCTCCTCAAGGTTCCTAATCAAGGGGCATAATCTAATATCCAAAAATTTGATAGAAATAAAATCAAATGGCATGCTCCACCCCCAAATAGTGCGAAACTAAACTTTGATGGAGTGTCTAAAGGCAACCCAAGCATCTCTGGGATAGGTTGTGTAATTTTTAATGACAAAGGAGATTATTAAAAGGTTTGTCTTTGAGGCTTCCTAAGGGTACTAATAATATAACAGAGGCTCATGGTTTGCTAGCAAGGGTAAAGCTAGTGCACAAAATGTAGCTCAAAAACATTCACATTGAAGGAGACTCCTTAAACATTATTAATGCATGTAGAAATAGGCAAGAAAACTCTTTGGGCCATTTCTTACATCTTGAGACCAGTTTGGGAACTTCTTGAACATTTTGTGTTAGTAATAATCACACATTGTTATAGGGAAGCTAGTTTGGTAACAAATGCCCTGGGAAATCATGCCTACAAAGTGGAGGCCCAAACTCTCCAAATTGATTCATCTAATGTTCTCATGATTGAGGATTTTGTGCAAATCATTTGTGAAGAAGGTGAAGGGTGCAAAATTTCTAGAGCTATGGGATATTTTTTTCTCCACAAAGATGGTGCATAAAGCTAGTTGATTGTTTTTCAAATTAAAGGCGTAAAAGACCACACTAGTGTGAAATATCATACGTGCCCTATGGTGCATTCCTCTAAGAGAATCATAGAAGATCAAATTTTTTGCCAAGGTTCAATAAGCATCATGAGGACTGATGTATTGTCAGGTCCCTATTTCGATTGTGCTAGTGACCCAAAAACTATCCATTATGGTCACTTTGGGCCATGTGTCATACCTGTGTAACTTTAGGAATATCCTGAAGGTAAAGGTAGTGGAGATTCACTATTGGCCCATCCCGTGGGAAGCCTCTTGCTCGTGGCATGGCATTTCCCCAACTAAATACACATTAGTGCCACATGTCGCAAAATTGTAATTAAGGAATGTTTTATCCTTGAAGGAGGTGGAAAGGTGCACTATCGGGCCACTAACATTAGCAGTTTTAGATGAGCATCATGAGGACTGATGTATTTCTAGGTCCCCGTTTCAGTTGTGCTAATGACCCAAATATTTCCCATTATGGTCACTTTGGGCCATGTCTTGAAGGTAAAGATAGTAGAAAGATGTGCTATGGGCCCATCTCATGGGGAGCCTCTTGTTTGAGGCATTGCATTTCCCATCTAGATACCTGTTAGTGCCATGTTCCTTAAAAGCATAATTAAGGAATGTTTTATCCTTGAATGAGATTTTAATATCGCCCACGAGACCGAAACGGTCTAAGGGATCGAGAATCACAAAGAATAAAATACGCAAACTCTAAATTCATCTCGATGCTAGACCTTCTGTTATGAATTTTGACCAAAAAGCTAGCAGTCATGTTGATCTTCTCCTCGTTGAATAACTCATGCTTATTGTCAATCCTTAAGTGGTCCACATACTAAGTACGGAGATCCTCATATTTTGTGCACTCCTTGATAAAGTGTCATTCCGTCTCCACCGCTCCTTTGCTACAAAACTTGCAAATTTTTTCCTCCCATGTTTCTTTAGGAATAGTCCACCTTCTGGTCTCACACCTAAGATGATGAGACCCAATCCTCAACTGAGCAATTAACAACCTTGCTTTCCCTTTAATAGCTGCCCCTAAATAATTTTTTTCACCATGTTCCCAAGTTGGGTTGAACTCTTTGACATAGTGTGCTTTTTTCCGCCCAATCTGGTTTGTCCACATGGCAATCATGATTTTTTTTGTAACGTAATTTTTAATTTCTTCATTGGTGTTAGGACACTCATGCAAGTCGATGTCCCATTTACTCAACCATTTGACATTTTGCTTCATCCATGTTTTCTTCCTACAGTTTAAGGCCTCCTTCACAACTATTTTGGGCCAGTGGTGGTTATCCATGTTTTCAATCTTCTTTAAGTAGTTTAGCAAGCAAATTATAGCTGAAGCCTCCAATGGAAAGGTTCCCAATTTAGCCAAGAGAATATCATAAGGGACTGAGGTTTTGACTTTAAGGTTGCAAGTGATGGTATTCTTTTGAATTCTTTCAAGTTATCTCCACCGATACTTTGACATGCTACTACCCCACACTTCGCAGCCATAAAGAACCATCGGAGTGACCAGCAAACCAAAGAGGGTTTTCTTAGTCTTCCAATCCCAAAGTTTAGCTTTCCTGCACCTATTTTGAAGTAAGAAAGAAGCTTTCCACCCTCCCTGTATCCTTTTGGTTCTACTAGTCTCCTAGCTGAGCTTATAGTGAAAGTCAATTCCAAGGTATTTGCATTCTTTTACTATCTCCAAAGGGTTTCCTTCAAAAAGGAAGTTATCATGATTCCTTTTCTTCTTTAGGGAAAAGATCATGATTTTAGTCTTTGTGGTATTCACTTGAAGGAGGTGGAAAGGTGTTCTATAAGGCCGCTAACATTAATAGTTATGATGAAAAAGGGGTAGGATTACATCATTCCTCTTAATAGCTTAATGCTTGGGTAATATTGCCACATGCCTACCACTGCAAGACCCCGAGAGCGATTCTGAAAGTTATAACTATGTCAATTGGGCACAAGTCTAGGGAGATTCTAAGGCCATAGGATGCTAATCGTTGCGCCAATTGATAGTTATTAATTCACTCTCAGCATGGAGTGTATGTGGAGTTTGATACATCTATTCTCAAACTCCATCGTAGGTCTTTATGTGTGATGTCCAACACATTTTGTCTTTTTCTTTAACCCTAACATATAACCAGTGAAGGACAATTGGTTAGAGTACAAATTGGGCTCTTTAGGTAGATAAAAGACAGTGGCAACCACCAAAGTGTCTTATGTTTTTGTAGAACTAATACAGTCACTTCCAAATGCAACCAACTTATATTTTCAATGTGTGCCATCAATGCGCTTCTCTGAGCATCCTCCCCATATCTTGGTCCTCTCATCTTGTGAATTGCTACCATGTGGTAGTAAGGCTTTGAGCTAAGCATCTCACATATGTTTTAATTAATTAAAGCATTAACTAAGGCCCCACATACTCCTGATTCGATGGGATATATATTTATTATGCTTGTATTTCCATCAATATAGTATTAATCTGATGACACCTCCAAAGGGAAACTATCAATACGGTTGATCTTTGGTCATAAATTACCAAATAAACTACCAGGTATTTTGTGGTCTTATCATCATTCCAAATTCTTTGTGAAATAGCCTGCAAGTATGTGGGCACAAAAAAACAAAGTGTAATAAAAGCCTCATCAAATTTGCAAGTACTTCATTTGTTGAAAGATCTTGGAAGTAATTTCCCCTCATTGGATTCGCACATGCCTATGATAGCTTTCCCTTTTTAACGTTCTATAACCACCCATTTTTCTCATCCTTTCTCAAATTATTGTCTTGTGATCACACTAAGTATGGACACTCCCATCCACCTCAAGTGCTTACATCACTAGATGTCCTTTGTTGGTGTCATCTCATACCAGTGCCTGAAAAGTAATAATGAAACACCCATCTGATAGGGAACTAAAAGCACTGAAGATGGTCCTAGGTGTTGATTTTATCAGCACCTTCGAGTTTTATAGGGTGAATACAGACATCACTTCATGTTTTGTGGCCTCCTTGCTCGACCTTGGTGTGTTTTAGGAAATGGTGAAGGAATTGGCCTCTATTTTTTTCAAAAAACACGATCTTCGGGGTTTGAATGAAACCATTGCCTTGGTAAGGCTTGGTGTTGGAATTCCACAATATGGGCATGTGGTGTTTGGTAGTGTTGAATGGACTCCTTTCCTTGGAAACTTCTGTACGATTTCATTATTGTAGCATAAAGAGCTACAACACGCATGGGTTTTGTTTTTCTCAAGAAAGTTATAAAGTTGGAATGAGTGATTGACTTCCAATGGATTATAGACTTTGATGCCTCCCCTAGTTTTGTATGGGCATTGGGTATACCCAAACCCCTATTCAATTGGCTTTTTTGGTGTTCCCAAATTACTTCTTTTTTTTTTACCTAGGCTCTGGATTTGGCTTCTCTACTTTTTTGCATGTTTTCATGGGACAAGTTGTTTGGATTTGGTCCCCTTGTAAGCTTCAATATGTAAATCTTTGATGGCATCATCATGCCTCTATACATTTTTACTTTATACTAATATAATCATTTAGGATTTTTCGCCTTTTGCTAATATATATATATACAATTCATTAAAGAGAATTCAAGAGTGCATAATTTTTCTGTTATAGAAAATAGATAAAAATTGACATCCCATCAAAACTATGTAATTTTGAGTAAATTTTCCTTTAAAAATTTATCAAAAAATAAATTAAAAAAATTTCTCTATGAACTGTATTTTCAAGTTATCTAAATGTTCAGCTTCCACGTGATCAAAGTAGAGAGGATGGAGATGATGCGAGCGGGTGTCTGGTGCAAGCCTGAGGCCATTCAGGCTGCAGATTGCATGTGAGATAGCGCTCATGCATGGGGATGCTCAGCTCTTTGTTGTTGTGTTCAGGGTGTTCCAAGGTGCGAGGTGGGTTTTTCACTTTTGTTGGGTTTGCTTCTTGTGGGTTGCATCAGGTTGTGCCAGTTCTAGCTATGTGGAGGTTCATTTTCTTAGAAATAGGTGGTAGTTGATTTTGGTGTTTGGGTTGATTTGTGGTCTCTTTTGCACATGGGTGTGGGGGTTGTTGGGTTCTTTGTTTGGATTATGGTGAAGTAGTAGATTTCTTACAATTTGGTGGTGGCTGATCGTAGTGGGTTTCACAATGGATCTTCATCGGGGTTGAATGCTAAGCAATCTGAGTCATTTTATGTGGGGGAGGGCCTTAAACTAAAGAAAGTAAATGGTTGTTTTCCCAAGAGTCAGGATCATTCGGTCCTAGTTCTTTCTCTAGAATCTATGGTTGATGATGTTTCTTATTGGATTAAACATGCTTTGATCTACAAATTCCTTGGGATTTGTATCCCTCTGTTAGCTTTGGATGCTTGGATCAGGAGTACGTGGCGGGTTGAGGGTGACATGTAATGGTGGCTGCAAATAGCTATTTTGTAGTTTGTTTTTCCTATATGGTTGATAAGAATCAAGTTTTTGAGGGAGGACCCTACTTCTATAATCATGTCAGATTGTTTATAAAGCCCTAGCATATGGGTTTTAACACAGCTGAAGAACTGCCATCGAGGGTTCCTATCTAGGTCTATCTGTCGAGGCTTCCCCTGAAGTTTTAGAGAGAAGATATTTTACAACGATTGTAGCTCTTTTTGGTAAGCCTGCTACAGTTGCTCAACAGACCCTTGAAAGAAAGGTTATTTATTTTTCTTAGATTTGTGTGGAGGTTGATTTAAATAATCCCTTGCCGGATTCTCTAGAAATTTATCTTGGGTCTTTGTCTTGGATTTAGCAACTTGATTATGAGTCCCTTCCTCTTCATTTTTGGATTTGTCATGAGTATGGACATCTTCTGAAGTAATGTCCTAGGATTAAGAAGGCTACTTCGTCTAATTTTTCTCCCTCATCTTTGGCTCCAAAAATGGATAGGGAAGATAAAGGGAAATCTACTATGATGGAGAGGGAACCAGATAAATATGGCTTTGTGTCAGTTAAGCGGGCTAAGGGTTGTGGGCTGAAGAGATCTTTCAAGGATGGGAAGAATGAAGAGAACTTTAATTGGTTTGAGGTGTTGAAAACTTCAACCTTGGAGGAAGGAATCCTATCGGATGTGCCTTTTGATGCTATTGGTATGGGTTGTCTTGTGGGACAGGGATAGGGCTCTGGTAAAGATATTCACTTATTACAAGTTATGCAGGATCATTTGGTAACTCAAAATTATCACATACAGGATGATGATAATATCAATTTGGCAGATTTAGAAAAGGAGGGGCTAGTTTTCGACAAGTGCAAGGGGTCATCTCTAACCTTGGAGGTGCAGAAATGCACACCTATGAAGGGACAGCCTGAGCACTCCTCTAAAAGTAGCCGCAAGAAGGATCTTGAGAAGATTAAACGTACTGGAGAGTTGTTGGTGGAATCGGGGTTTGTTAAACCCATTGATGCTCACTTTTCACCATCTCCTCCATGATTGTTCTATCATGGAATGTAAAGGGGTTGAATAGCACCCCCTATCAAAAGGCTACTCATAATTTGGTTGTTTTGCATTCCCCATAAATTTTTTGTGTTCAAGAGACTAAACTTTAATTTGGTGTTATGCTTCAGTGTGCTTCTCGTATCTGGTATTTTGGTAAGTGTTAGTGCATTGGTTCTTAGGGGAGTTCTGGGGGTTTGGCTCTTTTTTGGGATCCTAGAAATATTGCTCCCCTTTGGTGGATTTCCAGTCATTCTACTATTTCAATGGTTGCCTCTTCTTTGGAAACTAGTGAGACCATTCTAGTTACTAATGTTTATGCCCGATTGATATTCATGGTAAAATCCGGCTTTGGGCTCATATAAGGTATGTTAGATCTTGTGCTCCTTATCTTCCTTGGATCTTAGCTAGTGACTTTAATTGTGTGTTAATCTTGGAGGAGAAGAGAGGTGGGTTGCCTCAGCTTGGGCCTACTTCTGTTCTTTTTCGGGAGAATGTGCATTTGCTTGCTTTAAGTGATGTTAAGCCTTCTAATGGGATTTTCACTTGGAATAATCAACAGAGTGGAGAAGAAGCGATCTCAGAAAGGTTGGATAGATTTCTTATTTCCTACTTTTGGGTGGGGGTTAGGTTGGTTACTATTTCTGAGATTCTTGATTGGAGGGGTTTTGATCATTGGCCAATTAAACTTTTAGTTTCTCATTTTACTGTTCCCAAGAATCCTCCTTTTAAGTTTCAGCTTATGTGGCTTCGAGAGTCTTCCTTGCATGATATTATGGCTCAGTGGTAGTGTGAGGGTAGCCCTACTTATGGTACAACTATGTACACCTTTGTTAAGAAACTTTAGTATGTTAAATTTCACCTAAAGAGATGGAATAGGATGAGTTTTGGTAATTTTAAGGTTATGAAGAAGAGTGCCCAGGAAATCCTTGATGTGATTACTCACCAAATTAGGGATTTTGGATTCTCTAATGCTCTTGGTCAAGTGGAAGCCTAGGTTGTGAGAGTTGTGGAGGAATGGGAGCTTCAGGAGGATATTTTCTAGAAGCAGAAGGCTTGGATTGATTAGCTTCAGTAAGGGGACAAGAATACTGCTTTCTTCCATCATTTTGTGTAGGCTCGTTGCAATAGAAGTTGTATTTCTTCTCTAGTTAATGTGGATGGGATCCGTATTTCTTCTTTGTAGGCTTTGTCCCATGAGGCTAGACAATTTTATTCTGCTCTTTTTTTTTAGGATTCGCCCCCTATAGAAGAGGAGGAGAATTTGATCTGTGCTTGTGTCCCCTCCCTGATCTCCAGGGAGATGAATGATTTCCTCATTCACTCAATTTCTTTTCCTGAATTAGAAGAGGTTGTTTTGGGGATGAATAAAGGTAAGGCCCCTTGACAAAATGGTTTTCCTGATGAATTTTTTCAAGAATTTTGGGATATTATAAGTTTGGATTTGTTGGAGGTTTCTCAGAAATCTATTCGCAGTAAGTAGATGCTTTGTGCCTTGAACTCTAGTTTTCTAGTTCTCATTCCTAAAAAGGAGGGTGTTGATCGGCTAGAATTCTTTTGACCTATTTCTCTCTATAATGTGGTGTATAAAATTATTACTAAATTTATTGTTGAGAGCCTCAAATTTTGTCTTCCTTCTATTATCTCTGAGGAGCAAGGAGGTTTTGTTGTTGGTATACAGATCTTGGATGGGGTAGTGGTTACCTCTGAAGTCATCCACTCTATGGCGACGTCCAAGGAGAAGTCTATGTTCATCAAGCTGGATATGGCCAAGGCATATGATAGAGTTAAGTGGCATTTTTTATAAAGAATTCTATTAGGCTTTGGTTTTAGTCTGGATTGGGTCAGTTGGACTATGAGTTGTGTTACCTCTTCCTCTTTTTCTATTCTTATGAATGGGTAACCTTCTAAGCTTTTTGCAGCTTCCAAGGGCCTTCGTCAAGGAGATCCTCTCTCCCCTTATTTATTTATTATTATGGTTGAGGGTTTGGGCATATTTCTTAAGTCGTGGGTTTCCTAGGCGAGGATTCAAGGCTTGGGTTGGGTTAATGGGATTCCACGGATCTCTTATATTTAGTTTGTGGATGACACTTCTCTTATGGGGAGGGCTCACCTTCAGGAGGTTGTTTCTTTTAGGAAAGATTTGGATATCTACCTTGCTGCTTCAGATCAAAAAATCAATGAGCGCAAGTCTTCTATCTTCTTTTTTAATAGTCCTCAAGCTATTCAATGAAGGATTGCTAATATTTTGCGGTTTCAGATTGGGTCTCTTCCCTTTGTCTATTTGGTAATACCTCTTGCAATTGGTAGGCAGCCTAGGTCTTCTTGGCCAAATTTTCTTGATAAGTTGTGTAGAAAATTCAATCATTGGACTCATCGTTCGCTTTCTACTGTTGCGAGAGTGACTCTTCTGAAGTCGGTTATCCAGGCTCTTCCTATTTAGAGGGGATTTTTTAGGCTACTCCTTTGTATTTCCTGAGGGAATTTGATACTCTCTCATGACAATTTCTTTGGAGTGGTAACTTATAGTCGACCAAGTGGAGTCTTGTCAAGTGGGATATGTTGTGCATGCCATAGAAAGAGGGGGGCCTTGGATTGTGTTTTGTTGTTTTGAATGGGAAAGATTTCTCTTGTAGCCAAGTTATATTGGCATTGGTGTACTAGTCAGCATCAAATTTGGGCTCGTATTCTTACCCACAAGTATCTTAAGGATGTTAACATTTTTGATGTTCCTTGTTACCCTTTAGAAGGAAGGGGATCTTTTATTTGGAATACCCTCAAATTAGGGGCTCAGTTGGTTAAGAAGGGGCTTTTTTGGATATGTCATTCAGGTTCTCAAGCCCTTTTTTGGTGGAATTCTTGGGATGTTCACCCTCCCATTCTTTTTGCTTACCCTCACCTCCAAACTCTATGTGATCATTTTTTGTTGCTGGTTGGAAGACAGTTGAGCATTATAAGTCTATTCAGAATATTGGACTAGCTGCTAGCCTTAGATGGAAGCACTCCTCGAATTGGTCGCCAAGAGGGGCAAAGGAGGATAGGTAAGAGTTGGCTTAGATTCTAGTTTCACGAGAATGCAATTCCATAGCGAGGTAGGATGTTCTAGCTTGGATTAAAAATGATTTATCTGGTAAGTACTATATTTTAGCAGGTTATGGTGAGTTAGTTAGGCAGGTGATGGGGGACATTGAGGTTCCTTGGTGGAAGCAAGTGTGGAATAAATTTTCTTGGCCCAAGTGCAATTTCTTTTTGTGGCTGGTGGTCTAGAATTGGTATCTTACTTGGGATAACTTGTGCAAGAGAGGATTCCAAGGTCCCTCGTTGTTTGTTTTGTGTTGTAATAGTGAAGAGAGTGTTTCTCATCTCTTCTTCCAATGTTCCTTTTCTAAGAGGCTTTGGCACCTTTGGTGGGATGTGTGGAACCAGGCTTGCTGGCAGGTCTCTTCTTTGGCAGAGTTATTTTCCTGGTGGGGGAAAGCCCCTGTTAAGACCTCTTTTCTTCAAGTTTCTTGGGCTCTAGGACCAAGTTTTATTATCTGGCATATCTGGCTAGAGAGGAATCACAAGATTTTTCAAGATGCGAAGATGGTTATCCAACATTTGTGGTGGAGGATTCTCTTTTCTTTGGGAGAAACTACAGCAACCAAGTGTGACTTGGTTGAGGGTGTGGATCTTGGAAAGGTTTCTTTTTGTTCTCGTCTCAATCTTCCTCCTCAGAGGGGGCCTGCTCAAAGTACTGATCAGATTATGAGAAATATATGTCGTCATCCTCTTCAGAAGATAAATAGGGAGGGGTGTTGATGTCCTCCTCCTCAGGGTGTGTTGAAAATCAACACAGATGGTTCTTCTCATGGAAATCCTGGCCATGTTTGTATTAGAGGTGTTGGCCAGACTAGTTCTGGGAATGTTGAGTTTATCTTTTCTGTTTATAAGGGTTGGCATACTAACAATGTGATGGAGACTCTTTTCATTTTATGTGTTGTGGAGCGTGGTTGTTCTCTTGGATGGAGATGGATCATTTATGAATCTAATTCTCAGGTGGTAGTGACTTTTCTAAAGAGGCAACAGTTAGAGGATATGACTTGGTAGTTGGCGGTTATTATAAAATAGATTCTTAATCTATGTGCTTCCTTGGATTTTGTTTTTTTCAGTCATATTCTGTGTGAATGGAATGGGGTTGTGGATTGTTTGGATAAATGGGTTTCTGATCATTTGCAAGATTGGAATATTGTGGAAAGGGGTCAATTACCCCCGGATTTGTTACAAAAATTGGACCATCTTTTGGAGATTGATAGGGCATTGTAATGGACTTGCTTTGTATTGTTCTTTTTGGATTGAATAAATTTTTACCCCTCTTTTAGTTAAAAATTTATCTAAATGAAACAAAATCAAAGAAAATTTAAATTTACTATGTTTTTGTAATGTCCCATCGACTTCACTTATTTCCATATTTTTTTAGCAATTAAAATTATTCTCTTAAATTTATAAAAAAACAACTATATCCATTCTTTTAAATATAAAATTATAAACATGAACTATTTTAAGAGGTCTACACTTCGTTATTTATATCATTTTAAAATTCAAAATATACATGTCACTTTTAGGTGGTCTAAGTTGAAATTTTATTATTTTGTTGGCTATTTCTATTCTAAAAGTGTGCACAAGGATTCTGAAGTTTCACCTCTTCTCAATATCCTTGACCATTCAATCCTGAGGTAAAACATACAATATATCAATAAAATAACTAGGATGTAAGCCTCTTAAATTGAAAAAATATCAAACCAACAAACATCCATTTCCTCAACAAGATAATATGCCCAAAACCATCCTCTAAACTCCTCAAAATTGTCTTCATAACACAATCATATGTATAAGGAGACAATTCTAAAAAATAAATTATTTCAAGTACTCTTCAAACTAGCCCTCAAAAACTAACATCTATTGCTTAATACTAATCCCCATAAAAAGATAAAGCACAAAAGAAAACACATCTAAAACTAAGGTGAACAATACTTATCAAATGATTCTCCATTGAATGGACCAAGAGTGGAGAATAATATTGATCTTCCTAAGATGCACTAATCCATCATGAACAATATCCTCATCAAGTCCATGTTGAAATCACATCCAACTCTAGGTGTAGACTCATTGACCTTCCTATTGAAACCTCGTTAAAGAGTAATCATCTCAACACAAGATCTATTAAAAACAAGAGATCTCTAACCTCACCCAAGTATATCTAGTATCCATGAGCACCCAAAAGACCATCTCATACAATCTAAACTCTAATTGTATCATTGTAATATCCAAAATCTCCCAAGAAAAAATGATCACAACACTCAATAGTTAAAAACTATCTCAAATCATTTTCAAAGCTCTAATTGTAGAATCAAGAAATATGTTGGCATGCACGTTTTTATCATGCATCTTCTTTAGTCCAACTTGGCATTTATAACCGTAGGTGTGCATTTAATTTTCTTGGTCGAGAGCATTCATTTTGGACGGTCACCTGTTGTGGCATGTTACCCGTGATATTTTCTCCAGTTCTTACCACAAGTTTCTTGCATTTTTCCCTACTTATTTATACAGGGCCCTTTGTACATTTCAAATCATAGATCATTCACATCAATGGTGAAATAGCTTCTTTTTGGTTGCTTCTCGTTGTTTGGTTGTTTTGTCTTGCAGCACAGGCTCCTGGGTTCATCAACATGGTATCAGAGAACATTAGGTGTGATAACCAGAGTTAAATGAACGGTATCAGAGCTACTGTGACTGCAGCCCTTTCTGCCCATTGATTTTTCACCGAGTCTGAGGTCCATATTCCTTCCTGCGAGGACATTTGTTCAGCGATTATTTTTCCATTTTCATTTTGTCCTCCAAGGCGGCTCACCTGTTAATCGAGCGCATTTTTTTAATTGGCATTTATTTTTCCTCGCCATTCTTCACTGTCGGTCTTTTGTTTCCGTCAGTCCAGGTTCTTATACCTGACTTTTGGCCGTCAAATCGGTGTCCCCGTTGCAACTCTATCATCGTCCCAGTTGCAACCCCATCGACGTCCTTTATTTGCAATCAGGGTACACATCTTTTTTGTTCATCGGCCTGCACAATTCATCTGATCCCTGTATTTATCTGGCGGTTGATTCCAAGCGAAATCTCCTAAGCATATATCCTGTAGTCAAATTAGAGGGTGATCCTATCGCTGGTCTTTGTCAGTTGATTGGTCATGGGCTTGTATGAGCCTTTTTCTATCAGTCGTCAGCCTTTTTTACTAATGTCAACCCTTGTTTCTACGGTGGGCGTTCTTCTCAACTGTCGGTGTTTTTCACTTGGTCTGCACCTGCCAACTCTTACTCTCTGGTAGCCGATTTCATTTACAGTGGCATTCATTTTGGGCGGTCACCTACTGTGGCATGTTACCTGTGATCTTTTCTCCAGTTCTTACCACATGTTTCTTGTATTTTTCTCTGTTTATTTATACAGGGTCATTTGTACATTTCAAATCATCTCTTTCACATCAATGGTGAAATAGTTTTTTTTGGTTGCTTCTCATTGTTTGGTCGTTTTGACTTGCAGCACAGACTCTTGGGTTCATCAACAAAATCCACATATCATGATTTACATATTCATCATAGAAGACCATCTATCTTCAATTAAAATATCTACTCTCAAGAGCACCCATATCATGCCAAGACTACAAAATAGAAATATCCATCTAGTCCTCCATAAAAGAGTATCACATCATTTCCAAAACTCCCATTACAAGTGATCTAGAGTCACCCATGACATCATGATGAGAATCTCCTAACTAAATATCATTTGTGGCCCCTGAACAATCAAAGAACTCAATTGCAACATCAAGATCTCCCATACAAAAAAATAAAATTATAAATATCCAAAAGAAAATAACTATTATAAGCTCCAGGAAAAATAATTGTGACTCAAAGTACTCATATAGGAAAGTTGCACAAACATCTCAAAGTACTGCACTATGAATCACAAGTACTCTATCCACCCATCTCATTATTTTTCTACTATAGTGCACCAATGCATCATGATGGACTCACCAATAATAGAATATGCAAACTAAAACTTTACTAATTTATGGATATTGGCAACTCCAAGTTTTAAAAAATCACTAGTATCACTATGTTGTACTTAGAAAAAAAAAATTGTCGATTACACAAAAATAAAAGTCTAATACAATGGATGAAAGCTATGCATCCCTAATAAATTATTCTATTGTTCTTTGGAAACAAGGTCTTTCCATTATTCTAGCGGTTGTTGGGATACTTGGATGAGCAACCCTACCAATGGTGGTGTTGTGCAAGAGGCAAGATCTATTGGCCTAGTTTAGCTAGCTCTTGGTGGTGTTTGGGTAAAGGCAATGGTGAATGGTGGGCAAAGAAAAGTGGTCATGGTCATGTCACTAGCTAGGACTCAACCCTCTAGGGATGAAAATGATCAAGAGTTAGCCCTCCATACGACTAGACCCCAAATAACTATAACATGTCCCTATAGGCTATGATGTCAACCAATTTTTTTCAAATATTTTCCTTCAAGACCATGGATCCAAGTATGCATAAGATACACTCAAGCCAATGGTTAACAATACCTATCCTCCCAGAACCTGAGAGTTATGATCTAATACTAAACGAAATAAAATTTGTAGTAAAAATATATCATTTTCACATAAACCTGATGAGACAAATAAATGTAAAAAAAAATTAAAAATCCACAATACAAAAAAATAATAAACATACCACAAGATAACACCATATGTACCCTAAGAAAACCCTCTCGATGGAAATGTATAGCCTCCAAAATTCTCACGTGCACTCAATGCATTATCTCAAGGAACAAGATTACAATACATTTTCAAAGTCTCCATGCAATCTCATGAAGCATCAAGCACCCTACTTGCATTTTTCCATGTGAACAAGAAGTGAGAACCATGTAAGTACACATCTTGATCCATTTTTCTAGATATAAAACCTACAAGAGATGCTCAATCCAACCTTAGCCAACAAATTAAAGGTTACACAACTTAACCTCAACAACTACTCATATGTTTGCTTTTATAGAACAAGTTTGCACAAAACTACTTTAAGTTATTTTACATAAACCATGTACATCAAAACCATGACCCCCAAAATAAGTATTTGATACTAACTTTTCATAAAATATTTATCAATGTGACACACACATTAAATATTTATCTTAATGTCTCATACAACATATGTGTGTCCCCAAGAATGCCTAACCCATTTTGTTACCATATTTCTAAGATGCACCACAATTAAATATTTAGTTTTGCATTGATAGTACTATTATTTCATTATACAATGTGTACAACACACCTTTCCCAACAAAGGCTTCATAATACAAGGAAGATCACCAAAATATTCTAGATAAAAAGAACCTCTTCAAATATCTAGGTTTTAATAAGAAATTAAATAATAAATTCATAAATATATAAGGGTTGAGATTGATAAATTTGATTAGGTAGATAGGATTTTATAATCATTTAGCTCTTTTGTTGAATTGGAGTTGTGGATGTTGAAGACGTATGTGGACAATGTGTTTGATGATTGAATCTAAGAATTGAGAATTGGATATGTTGAAACTTTGTCACAAGTCTATCTTTGACCTCTTTGATATGTTTGGATGCCATCATCTATCATAACAACCTATAGTAGTGCTATTGTTTCCATATAAAAGTGATTTTCTCTTATGTTACAATGTATGAATATATACGCTTTTGGAATCAATAAGGTTCTATTAATGTCATTTGGGGTTTTTTTTTAAAGAATTGAAGTACTAAACCTCCTTAACTCCTAGTCAAAACTTTATCATTGATTGCACAACTTTGAAGACATAAATGACATAAATGATGTAGAATCTTTAGTTGTAATATATATATTGATGATTGATGCAATGCCTAAATACTTCTATTTGACAATGTTCTTGATATGACTTGCTGTGATTTTTAATCTTTGTGATGATAATCTAGTCATAAGTAGTGTCCTATGGCATGTTCTTAAATATGACGTTTTAGGTGTTCAATTCAAATATTTTGGTGTGCTTACCAACTAATAGTAGTCACATTAAGTAAAAAGGTCAACTTAGAATAAGTAGAAAACATGTTTGAATTATGAAAAAAGATCATAAATAATCAAAATAGAAGAGTATATATGATCCATAATAAATTGGGACTACTTCAAGTAAGGAGGCCAATGATTGGTGGATTTCACAACTACAACAAATTTTAATGAATAATGTCTCCTTAAAAACATTAACACAATATTAAAAATTAATACGATTTATTAAAAATAATTGTAATGCAAATTTATAGTGCAAAGATAGACATAATAAGGGATGCAACAGAATAATTCAGAAATTGAGGTGAAGCCCCTTTGGTCAGAGAGTGAACTACTTTTTGTTTGAAGCTTTCAATAGAATAAATCTGGTGTCACCCTTCTGTCAGTCTTGAAGCTTCAACATCTGTCTGAGATTGAGAGGGCTGATATCAGGAGACGACCCATCGTAAATCTCGTCGACGATCATCCTGTTTGCCTTTTCAGTAGGATGGTAGTTGTCCCAGAACAAATACGCATCTCTGAACATAAATTTGACTCTGCTGTACACAGCCCAATACCATTGTATGCTCCTTGTCCACAGCATGCATTCGTGTAATCCTCCAATCCTGTAATACCACAAACGCCATTATACTTTTACTTGGAGCACAAAACAAGGCATTTTACTTGTCAGGGAGAGGAAAAGAGAAATAAATACCGTATGCTGTAGGGTTGCTGAATATGTTCATGCTCATTGCATAGATGTCACCGAAGGTAAAGATATCGTCAGAAATCTCATTGTTGAGACGATTTAGAACAGATCTCAGTCGTGAGTTAAACAAAGAAGCAGCTTCCTGCAGTTCTTCAGCGCATTCGCCATTACGGGACCTGGTTGCGCGCACCGCAGGAGCACACCCTAACGGCCCCACCGATGTTACTAACACCATCCTTGCTCCCAACTTGTACAATTGCTGCACCAATATATATATATGGGGTCATGATACGCGATTTTTTTTGTTGTTATAGAATATTTTTATAAAACGGCGAGATTTAAACACATTTTAAGTTTTGATTTGTTTAGGTGGTTCATTTGAAATCACACTTTTTCATGAGGTTCACTTATGAGTGTGATTTAAGATGAGTTAACTAAACTAGTCAAAACTTAGAGTGTGTTGTTTAAGCAAAAATCTACTCTTGACATGCTAATTTAATATTTGAATGCATATACACTACTTAAATAAAATTGAGATATCATTATAAAAATGATTTGTCTTCGTTTCACTAATTTTATATTTATTAAATTAATTTTATTTTTTTGTGCACAAAAGTAACAAATAACAAAAATTAGTAGTTTTATCAGTAGTTGAGCACTCTAACTTCATGCTTCTCAAAATCCTACTTGGAAATTTCAAATCACTCTCGATTTTCTACAGCGACTTACTTGGCAAGTCCCCTACTTATAAGTAAGGTTTCAAGGCCACATCATCAAATATGATACCACCTAGCATGCATTTTGTTGAGGTGTTCAAAAAGGCCCAAAAACAAGTTGGATCGATAGTTGTACACTAAGTCATGTTGTATTGGTGCATTGATGTGGCATCACATGATTTATTGCTTTTTAGATCCAAGGAATACATTTCATTCAATTATTGGTACTTGTCATCAACACTAACAATTTTAAAGTCACAACTATTGGTGCATTATTATTAAAAATATTGGGCATTAAATCAATAAATACTATAACAACTATTGAAACATGCTCAACTATTGGGTCCTTTCCCAAATTTTCTCATCCTTGATTGGATCACAAATGTATTTTTATTCTTTGTATATAAGCATGACCATAATTGTGTCTTCCTAATTCAAATACACTTTTACTCATCCAAAACTAATCATTTTGTCAAATTGCATTGTTACATGTTAGTTTGCATGTCAAATTTTGTGTAAGATGTCATATTGAAAGACAAGTCCTAGTATACTATAATTTATCATCTTGGAATCTTACATCATCATATCAGTTTGAGAGTATATTTGAAAGTGTATCAAAGTATATTAAAGTAGTATGCATTGCACATTGCATCAATATTTCAACAATGGATACTGCATTTTAGTTATATTGTATTCATGTGTCTTTCATGCCTTCAACTATTACAAAAATAAGAAAAGGGGTGATTAAGGATTAAGGAAGGTCTGCATTTCAATCTTCACAAAGATAAGCCACAAAAAAATGATTGACACCTTGAAATTAGATATCTTTAGAGATAAACAAGATCCAAAGGTGTATAACAACACAAAACATAGTCTCGCAAGAAAATAACAAAATCATATGTAATTTCACCTAAGAACAATAGATATTAAAGAAAAACTAAAAATAAAATTCTCAAACTAAATTTGATATCAATTTTTTTTAAATATTCATTGCACATTTCTATAAAATTAAATTAACTTCAACATTTAACATCATAAAAAAATTATATACTTTTGAACTTTCTACTTATTAAATTATATATTTATCATTTACCACATCTAAATAAATATTTATTTATTAAATTATATATTTATCATTTACCACATCTAAATAAATATTTATTTGTTAGATGGAAAGACAATCTCTTAAATAAATCATTATTCATTGGGTGGAAATGAAGATAATTGATGCTGCAAAGATCCTGCTTTTTTCCAGCTTGGCTTCCAATCTTATTTTCATCGTTGTGCAGCCTTGAGTTTTGTCTATCTTTAGTCAGATTGCTTTAAATCTCTGTTGTTTGTTTTTTCTAGGAAATAAAGCATGCCTTTTGACATGCGTTGGTTTATTCTTAGTTATAGTTTGTTTTTCCTAAATGTTTTTTGCTTCCGTTGTTTGGCTGTGAAGTTTATTTATTCTCAGCCTCTTTGTAAGTTTTGGTCAAGCTGCAATAAACAAGAAAACTCTGTTTTGAAACAGAGCATGCTATTATGGTTTTGATGATTATTGGATGTGAAATTTTTATAAGAAGTTTTGAATAAGCATAGCATGTGATTTATCTTATAATTGTTTTTGCATTATTTCTTTCTGCTGTTCTATTCATTTTTAATCAGTGGGTTTTAGAGGAGAGGTCTGTTTTTTTAAGAATCTACAGGAAAAGCTAACATATGACAGTAAATTTTAAGATATATATATTTTATATCATACACATTTTAAAATAAAATCGATTTATTAAATAATGTTAAATTTAAACTAGATACTTAATGTTCAATATAATCATAAAATTTTAACTATTCACAATAATTTTATAAAATAAATTTATTTTTTAACATAATTAATAATTTATTTAATTAAAATATAATCTTTTATTATTTATATAAATATATTATAATATTTATTATTAGAAAAACTGTATATTTTATTTTGATCACCTTGTTTGAAAAATATAAAATAATTTACAGAATATAATTTAAAATTTTAATAAAAATTACGCACAATTTTCTAGCGACAAACATTATAATATGATAACAACCACTTCCTAGTCTTCAATAAGGATAAAAAAAAAATTACCCTGAGGTATTTCTCATATTCAGAGACGATGAACTGAGTGTAATTTGGTAATGTATACTGCACTGCTCTCGCAGAGACGGGAGTGAGATAGTAGTTGTTAACATAATCATTTCCACCCAGAGTAATCGAAAAAAGGGCCTCCTCAACAAGTTTGTCGGCTTCATCACTTCCAATGATCTGCGCCACCTTGTTTTTATAGTCTACAAAATTCTCAAACTGCTGAGGGATCCTGATAATATTCGCCTGCAACCAAAAATAATTCCCATTGTTCTCTAGATATGGAATGAATAATAGTCTTTATGAATGATAAGCGTATGAAGAATACAGCATACATACAAATTGAGCTCCTGTGTCGTTAAGAATCCCGACGCCTGCAGATGCAAAATTTGCACCCCTTAACACTGCATCACCATTATTGGAAGGATCCAAATATGGTAGCACAGATTCTGCCCCAAGTTTCTTGCCTGCAATTTATTGGAAAAATTAGTTGACTGTTTGAATTTTCTTACATCAATGTTTTTGGATCATATTTCATGATTTATCATCAAGATAAAGAAAGTAGATAGCATGAGAAAGAAACGAAAATGACGATAACAAAGTTTTCACAGTTGACATTAATTTTCCACAGTCTATGTTATATTCAAAATATAATTTTTGAAATCAACTATATATGTTTTTTAATATTCGACGTTTCAGTTCACACTCAGTGATCCATCATCACAATCCTCATGTTTTTGAATCAACATTTCAGATCACACTCACTGATCCATCATCACTATCCTCTTCCTCACGATGGATCACATCTCGGATCACACTCACCGTTCTATGATCCTCTCGTGAAAGAGGATAATGACAATGGATCATCAAATATGATTTGAAACATCATTCAAAAACATATACAATTGATTCCAAAAACAATCCTTTATAAATTTTCATAGCTTAACCTACACGAAAGCCACCTTATAAGGGTCTAAATACTATCTGTAAATAATTACACATATTTATATAAAAACATTCATCCAAAGCTTATAGAGTTAGATACACCGTATGTCCCATCAGAAACGGGAAGAATGTACTTGGAGTAGTATTCAGTTATTCTTCTCCTAACTATACATACTTATAAAATCTGCAATATTGAGGCCATTAGAAAATCGACCAGTAGCTCTATGAGTAGGATAATCTATCCCGTAGGGATATCTGTCTGCTCTGGCAGTGGTGGCAAGATAATTGTTGTTGCCACTGTCAACCAGTGAATCTCCAAACACAAAGTAGGCAGGTTGTTCCTTAGCATTACATAAGCAGCTGCAGCAGAACATGAAGAGCAACAATGAACCAATGGAAATCCCCATTGCCTGCTCTGTTGATACTATAGTCATGGGCTTCCACAGTAGTTTTCGTTTTATAAAAGCAATAAAAAACGCATTAACTGTAAGCCATGGATAACTATGGAGTCACCATCTTCCGAATGAGCAGGACTACTGGTGTATTAATTCCGAATGAGCAGGACTAGTGGCGTATTAAGTGATGGCCAGCCCGCACATGGGCCATAACAGCTCTTTCCCAGGCAGTACAATGCAGTGGTTTATTTTTAGCTGGTTGGATTCATTTCCTTCTGCGTTTTAATTTATAACAATATTGATTGATTGACAGTTCACTGGTACAAAAGTCATGAAGGAGCATTACGATGACTCTGCAGGAAGTGGGTATGTTTGGGAAATTATAGACTGTCAAGGCTGTAAGGACTACACTTCAATAGTTTATATCAATTTAAATTTCAAAATATTACATCATTTTTAGGTAATTCTAAGTTGAAAGATTGTATTTATGTTAGTCATTGGTTTTATAAAAATGAAACAATTTTAAACTTTCATCTCTTTGCAATATTCAAATGTTTAACCCCAAGGTCAAACATACTATGCATTAATAAACTAACTAAGATGTAAGCCTTTAAAATTGAAAAAAGATCAAACCAACAAACATCCATTCTCTCAACAAGTGAATGTACCCAAAACCATTTTGTACACTTCTCAAACCTATCCTCATAACACACTCATATGCATAAGGAGAGAAAGCAAAAAGAAACCATGTTAAGTACTCAAACTAGCCCTCCAAAACTAGCATTCATAGCTTAAGACTAATCCTCGTGAAAATGTAAAGCACAAGACAAAATGCATCTAAAAACAAGGTAGACAATACCTATTAGATGATTCTATGTCGAGTGGACCAAGAGTGGGGCATGATATTGCTCTTCCTGAGACATACCAAACCACCATGACTCTCTCCATGAATGATCTCCTCATTAGGTCCATCTTGAACTCACATCCAAACTCCTTGGTCTTCCTATGGAAACCTCATCAAATAGTAACTATTCTTGTTCAAGTTGTTTTATGCTATGTTTGGTTGCAATTACTTTGATATTGGATACAATTTGTTATGATGTTTTGATCGTTACTATTGAGTGACAACTATTATTGTGGGATGTAGTTATCTAATTATTGTTTCACTTGCATTATGGATTAATGATGTTGTAGAGTTAACATGAGATGTTATTATGAGATTACTGGATTATGATGAAAGTGTCAGTTTCGATGAGTGTATTGGTGAAGAGGACGAGTTCGCATCACTCGGTTGCGAGCGCCCTGCGAATCCGTAATTCCTTCTTCACGGTGTGTATTATATGCTGGATATATTGTATGATGTTGTTTACTTGGTTGCAGGATTGCAGGTACATGACATCGAGTCTACCTGGTTTCACAGGTTTGAGCGTGTCGATCCAACGGTTAAGTTGAACGGGAGATAGTAGCTAGGTAACATGGGTCAAGTCTATACCCTAGCCTTAGTGTGTCGTCAGTTGTATGTGTCGAGTCATTGTCTATCTTGCTTGATGTTATTTAATTCTGAAGCATTCTTGATTTGGAAATAGATATTTAGAATAATTGCTTTTAAATCATGTTGATAGTTATTTAACTTAAATAATGCAATGTGGATAAAAGTTATATTTAAATTAATTAATTATATTTAATTTATTTAATTAATTAAATTTAATCCAAGGGGTTGAATTTAGTTATTAAATAATTAAATTAATTAATTAAACGTGATGCAAGAGAATGAAAAGAAATAAAAGAATTAGAATTAATTTTGGAATTTAATTCCAACGTGTGAGAATTAAATTAGAAATTGTAATTAAATGTTTGCTTGGAAAATTAGTTGCAACTTTGAAAATTAATTTATTATTTGAAATTTTATTTTAAATTGAAAGTGGGTTTTGAAAAGTGAAATTGAAATTGAAATTAAAATTGAAATTGAAAGTGAAATTGAAATATCTAATTTGCATGTAATGTGAATTAGGGTTGTAAATATTGAAATTGAAATATCTAAATTGCATGTAATGTGAATTAGGGTTGAATTAGGTATTTTTGATTTATAAGAATATATGTTTTAATTTTAGGGCAAGAGAGTTTTTAGAAAAAATACATTTTTACAGCAGGAAAGAAACTTTGGAAAATTTGCACAAGGGTTTGAAGAAAGTTTGATTGTAGAATTGATTGAAGGAAAGATTGTTTGCAAGGAAAGATTGTTTGCATTTGTTGGATTTTGGATTGGATTCATTGGAGGATTGAAGAAAATTCAGGAAATCTTTGGAGGAGGTCGATCAAATTCATCTCATAGCTTCTTTAAAATTTCGTGTTTTTTTTGTGTTTTATTGTTCTTGATTGTTTTCTTTAAAATAGTAATGATTAAAGATTTGTTTGTTAAATCTGTTTTAGAAAATAAATTTGATATTAGAATAAAAGAATTAAATAAATTTACAGCCTTTGTTTGTGAAAATTCTTGAGTGAAAATTGTGAAAACCTTAGTTGAATTTAAATTATTTGGAGAAATTGATTTTAATTGTTATTGAAATCAAACATAGAGATTGAACAATGCATTTAGAATATTTTTAGAAAATGAAACCCTCTGTTATTATTAAAAATCGGATTTTAAAATCTGTAGTATAGTTATATTTTCATGGTAAAATGGTCTAATTGCGTCGCCTATAACTTCACTTTCACAAACTGGGTTTTCCAGAAATTTAAAGGGTTTTTGCATTTTGAAGTTTTCTTACCCCTGTCCAAAAATCTCAAATACTTAGATCGTATTTTTTTAGTTATGCTTAAAACATGAGACTGCTGTTAAATTATTTTCCCATGGGTGTTCTGAAAATAAAATAATAATAAATTGATATTTATAAATATTAATATTTTATGTATTGTTATTATAATATTAAAATATTATTTAATAATATTTTATATTATAATTTATAATACTAAAGTATTATATTTATTTACATTATTTTAAATAAAATTTGTATATTAGATTAGTGGAATTAAAATTATAAACATATGGGGAAATTATTGTTTATTTTAAAATGGCATGTTAAAGTTTAATTGAAGGAGTTAAATATTTGATTTAGATAATGCATAATTTAAAATTTAGTTGTGGAATTTAAATTCATGTGTGAAAGGTCCACTTATTAATTTGATTTAATTGGATAAATATATATTTATATTTTAGAAAATTAGTGATAAGGGATATTTTATTTTGAATTAAACAATTTAATATTCTGTAAATAATAAAAGAAATGTTAATGATTAAATATATTAATTTATATTTAGTAGATATATAGTGAAGGTATATATCCATTTGAGAGAATAAATAATATTTTATATTATTTTATTCTGTTGTTTGCAAATTGGGTATTATTAGTGTTTTAAAAGAAATGATTAGTATGTGTAGAAAATGTATAGAAAAAGATATTTTTTAATAGAAGTAATTACTTGATTTAAAAGAAAATATTTATTTTGTTAATATGATTGAAGAAAATATATTGAAATGTATATATATATATCCATGAGTATTTTCAATCAGTATTTACCTTGTTTTAATTGAGTGCGTGTAATTTAGCTTTGCATGAAGAATTTAAATGATAAATTTTGAATGTATGGTCAAAATTGATAAGGAAAAAGGATATTTAAATATATTGAAGAATTATAGAAATATTTATATTTAAATGTTTGTTTTATTTAATGAGATTTAATTAAAAACAATATGAATGCCTGGCCAAATAGACAAGCCAAAAGATATTTTTATACATTGATGAAATTGCATGTTTTTAAATGGATGGTTGATGAGACATAGACTCCGGATAGAAAATTGGAAAAGATTGTTTGCAATAGTGTTAGGTTGCATTAGAAATAAATTTAGGAACTATCTCTATTGAAAAAGACAAATAGTTATTATGTTTTATTTCCATAGAACAAATTAATCATTGTAATTGGAATATTAGAGAATCTATATAATTGAGTTTATTAATATATATGTTTGGTGTATATATAATATGGAGCATGTAAAATATGTTAAGGGTAAATTCATTATCGTATTTCGTTTTTATAAGATGTATGCAATGTATTATTGAATAGAGATTTAAAAATGGATTGATTAGTGTATATAGAAAATGGATAGAAAAACAATATGTTATTATATTAAAGTGATTGAATGTGTTAAATAGAAAATTGAATGAGATGTAAGATTTGGTTAGGAAATGGAAAGAGTTTACTTGCATGGAGTTGTGTCGATTTAAAAGTAAATTTAGAAGTTGTTTTATTGATGAGGCAATCAATTATATTATTTATTAATTTATGTTTAGATTAATTGAATAATTGTGATTAGATTATGAAAAAGATATGGATTTAGT
>CM021106.1:394800626-394854938 GCA_007115665.2 Sequoiadendron giganteum
TAAGAAACAAGAGATCTCTAGCCTCACCCAAGTCTATCCACTACCCATGAGCACCCAAAAGAACATCTCATACCAAATAAAATTTAATTGCATTATTGCAATATCCAAAATATCACAAGGAAAAATGATCACAACACTCAATTTAGCAAAAGACTACTTCGAATCATTGACCAAGCTCTAACTATAAATTCAAAAACTCAACGTGAGATTGTGATTTACAATATATTCATAGAAAATCATCTATCTTCAAGAAACATATCTACTCCCAAGAGCACCCATATCATGCCAATACTGCAAAATAGAAAGATCTAGAATCCTCTATGGAACAATATCACATCATTGCCACAAACTTCCACTACAAGTGATCTAGAGCTACCCATTGCATCATGATGGAAATCTCTTAGATTAAGATCATTCGTAGCCATCACACAATCAAATAACTCAATTGTAACATCAAGTACTCCCAAATGACAAAGTAAAACTACAATATCTAAACGAAGATAATTATTCTAGATTCCAAGAAAAAGAACAATAAGCGACTTAAAGTACTCTTATAGTAAATTTGCACAAACATCCCAAAGTACTCCACCATGAATCAAAGTACTTTATCCATCCATCTCACTGTGTCTCTACTATAATGCACTAATGCATCATGATTTACAAAGGGTCATCAACACTAGAATCTACAAACTAACAATACATTAATCTATGGGTATAAACAACTCCAAGTTAAAAAATCACTAATGCCACTATGTTGTACTTGGAAAAAATATTTTTATTCAACTACAAGAAGTCAAAAACCTCATATCATCGATAAAATGTTATGCCTTTCAAAAAATTATTCTATTATGCTTTAAAAATCAAGTATTGCCACTATTTTGGTGGTTATTGGGTTGAGGCTAAGAAACACTATTGGTGGTAGCAATGTGTAGGTGGTGGAACCTATCAACCTAGCTGAGCTAGCTCTCAGTAGTGTTCAAGAGGAGGTGACAATGAATGGTGGGTGGAGGAACAGAACAATTAGGGTCACACCACTTGCTAAGATCTAGCTCTAGGGCTAATAGTGATTGAGGGCTAGCCTCCCATATGACTACATGAGCTATTGGTGTAGGTGATGATGTCCAATCATAATTTAAATATTGTTTTCTTCCTTCAATACAATGGATCCAACTATGCACAAGACACACAAGCCAAGGGTTAACAATAGTAGGAAGATCTCTCCTCCCACAACTTGAGAACCATCATGAGAGAAATAAATGTGAAACAAAATTCAAAATCCATAATATAAAAGAATAATAAACTTTCCACAAGATAACACCATATGTACCCTAGAAAAACTCTCTCAAGGAAAAAAATTAGCCTTCAAAAACACACACTCAATGTATATTATCTCAAGAAATAATATTATAATATGCTTGTAAAGTGTCCATGCAAGCATTTTAAACATCAATCATCTTAGTTTCATTTTTTCATGTGAACAAACATATGAAAAGTATGCAATTACACATCCTAATCCATGTTTCTACACATGCAACCTATGGGAGATACTCAATCTAACTTTAGCCAAAACAAAATAGGTTACACAAGTCAATCTCAACAACTATTCTCGTGCTTTCTTTCATAAAACAAGTTTGCACAAAACCACTAAGAAATTTAGATAAACCACATGCCTCATGAGTTCACTAAATCATGACCCCCAAATAAAACGTTTGGTACTAATTTTTCTTAAAATTAAATATTTCTCAATTTGACACCCACACTAAATATTTATCCTAACGTCTCAAACAACATACAAGTGTCCCAAGAATGCCTAAACCATGCAGTATCCACATCTCTAAGATGAACCCCAATATATTTATTTACATTAAATTAGGAATTATTACATATTATGTAAGGTGTACAACACACAGGTTTCCCAACCAAGGGTTCATAATGCACAAGGAAGATCACCACAATATTATAGATAAAAAGAACATCCATACATATCTAGGGTTTAATAAAAATAAGCTAATACAATCAACCCTAAACATATAAGAATTAATATTTATAAATTCGATAAGGTAGATGAAAGGTTAGAATTAATCAGTTCTTTTGTTGAATTGGAGTTCTCTTTATGGAATTTCTATGTATGCAATGTTTTTGGTGATTGAATCTAGGAATTTAGAATTGGATATTTTACAACTTTTTCACAAGCTTACCTTTGATCTCTTTTGTGTGTTTGGGCCATCACATGTGATTACAAACTATAGTAATGCAATTGTGTCCAAATAAATGCGATTGTCTTTTTTAATATTGCAATCTTTTGAAGCACACACACTTATGAATTTATATGCTTTTGGGACCAATAAGGTGCTATTAATGTCATTTGGTGTTTTCTTTAAAAGCGTTGAAGAATGAAACTTCCTTAAGCTCTAGTCAAAATCCATGTTATTGATTGCGAATTTTTGCAGATGCAAAAGACATGTGATGCAGAATCCTTAGCGATAATATCTATTGAGATTGATGCAGTGTATAAGTACTTCTACTTGATAATGCTCTTGATATGATCTACTATGATTTTGAATCTTTGTGATGATAATCTAGTCATAACTAGTGTCCAAGATATGTCCTTAAATATAACATTTTTAGGTGTTCAATTCAAATATTTTGATGTTTAAACAAACTAAGTATAATCACATTAAGTAAAAACCTCAACTTAAAATAAACCAAAAACATGTTTAAATTATGAAAAAAGATCATAAAAGTTCAAAATAAAAAAAATATCATAGTTGCACGAAGACTTGTCTCTGACCCCTTGAGACACATCTCGAGTATCGGGATGTGTTTACTCAGACCAATAACTCGTTGGAGATGTCTCATCAACATTTCCTTATTTTTTGGCCTATCCGATATGTCTTTGCCTACACGAAGGAATAATGATGAAATTTCTGAGACTATGGTTGCAGGCAAACCTCAGGAAAATTGTGAGCTAATTTGGCATGATATGGCAGCGCAAGTGGAAGAAGGCTGGATTAATGTTAAGGGCAAAAAAATTAAATTCTCTCGGCCTTCTTTTGATATGACTCTTTGTTCCCACAAGAATAGTTCCAAATGTAAATCTTGACGGGTCTTGTTTGGGAGCTGGCTTTTGGCTGGCTGCATGTTGTTCTTTTTGCAGCCTTTTTCGTGATTGTAAAGGGTTTCAGGTCCCTTCAAAACTTGTTTTTACATGAATCAAAAACATTTCCTTATTTTTTTATTTTAAAAAAAAATCTTATATTTTGACAAGTTTTCATATGAAAAGAAAAAGAACGAATCGACATTTTTGAAATTCAATATGTAATACGAACTCTTTGACTCTTTGACATTTGTGTGTTTAAACTTTAAATTTAATGTTAAATTTACTAGTGTTCTTATTTTGAAAGTTCAATGTCATGATATTTTCAATTTTAATGTTGCAAATTTATAAATTCTTAAATTATATCTAAAAAAATGATGTCTCCAAATACCTAAACTCTTATTTTTCAAAATAGACATACCATACCAGTACCGGTGTCTCATACTAATACCGATACTGATCTCTAGACAACTATGAGAAATATGCATACAACTATGAAAAATATGCATAATTCATAATGAATTGAGAGTACTCTAAATAGATTTATGACGGATAGATTTCAGAATTTTTATCAACTTCTATAGTAAATAACTCATACAGACACTAACAACCAATAGAAACTTTTCTGACCAATAATAATAGAAATGTGACAGCTAATACAGCTTATAATTTGATTTCCAATTACAACAGAACTTAGTAATTAATATATTTTTAAAGACATTAACGCAATATTAACAATTAATACGATTTATTAAAAACAATCATAAATGCAATTTATAGTGAAGAATTTGAGGTGAAGCCGTTTGCTTAGAGAGTGAACTGAGAAAGTACTCGTCAGTCTTGACGCTTCAACATCTGTCTGAGATTGAGAGGGCTCATATCAGGATACGACCCATCATAAATCTCGTCGACGATCATCCTACTTGCCCTTTCAGTGGGATGGTAGTTGTCCCAGAACACATAAGCATCTTCTGTTTGAACATAAATTTGACTCTGCTGTACACAGCCCAATACCATTATATGCTCCTTGTCCACAGCATGCATTCTTGTAATCCTCGAATCCTATAATACCACAAACGCCATTATACTCTTACTTGGAACACAAAACAAGGTATTTTACTTGTCAGGGAGAGGAAAAGAGAAATAAATACCGTATGCTGTAGTGTTGTTGAATAAGTTCATGCTCATAGATGTTACCGAAGGTAAAGATATCGTCAGAAATCTCATTGTTGAGACGATTTAGAACAGCGCTCAGTCGTGAGTTAAACAAAGAAGCAGCTTCCTGCAGTTCTTCAACGCATTCGCCACTACGGGACCTGGTTGCGCGCACCGCAGGAGCACACCCTAACGGCCCCACCGATGTTACTAACACCATCCTTGCTCCCAACTTGTACAATTGCTGCACCATCATATATATATATATGGTCATGATGTACAATTTCGTCTTGTTATTATAGAATATCTTTATAGAATATAGAATGGTGGTGCTTAAATACACGTTTTAAGTTTTGATTTGTTTAGGTGGTTCATTTGAAATCACATTTCTTCAGTGAGGTTCATTTGTTAGTGCGATTAAGATGAGTTACCTAAACTAGTCAAAACCTATAATGTATTGTTTAAGCAGAAATCTACTCTACTTAGATAAAATTGAGATATCATTATAAAAATGATTTATCTTTGTTTCACTAATTTTATGTTTATTAATTTTATTTTATTTTTTTGTGCACAAAAGTAACAAATAACTAAACTTACTAGTTTTATCAATAGTTGAGCACCCTAACTTCATGCTTCTCAAAATCCTACCTGGAAATTTTAAATCACTCTCAACTTTTTACAACTTACTTGGCAAGTCCCCTACTTATAACTAAGGTTTCAAGGCCACATCATCAAATATGATGCCACCTACCATGCATTTTGTTGAGGTGTCCAAAAAGACTCAAAAACAAGTTAGATCGATAGTTGTGCATTAAGTCATGTTGTATTGGTGCATTGAATATGTGGCATCACATGATTTGTTGCCTTCTAGATCTAAGGAATACATTTCATTCAGTTATGGATATTAGTCATCAACACTAACAATTTTAAAGTCACAATTGTTGGTGCATTATTATTAAAAATATTGGGCATTAAATCAATAAATGCTATAACAACTATTGGAACATGCTCAACTATTGGGTCCTTTCCCAAAGTTTCTCATCCTTGATTGGATCACAAATATATTTTTATCCTTTGGACATAATCATGACCATAATTGTGTCTTCCTAATTCAAATACACTTTTACTCGTCCAAAACTAATAATTTTGTCAAATTGCATTGTTACATGTTAGTTTGCATGTCAAATTTTGTCTAGGATGTCATATTGAAAGACAAGTCCTAGAATACTAGAATTTATCATCTTGGAATCTTACATCATCATATCATTTTGAGAGTATATTTTAAAGTGTACTAGAGTATATTAAAGTAGTATGCATCACACATTGTATCAATATTTCAACAATAGATACTGCATTTTAGTTATATTGTATTCATGAGTCTTTCATGCCTTCAACTATTACGAAAATAAGAAAAGGGTTGATTAAGGATTAAGGAAGTTCTACATTTCAATCCTCACATAGATAAGCCCCCAAAAAAATTATTAACATAGCATTGTCTTAAAATTAGATATCATTAGAGATGCATAAGATTCAAAGGTGTATAACAACACAAAACATAGTCTCACGAGAAAATAACAAAACCATACATAATTTCATCTGAGAGCAATAGATATTAAAGAAAAACTAAAAATAAAGTTCTTAAACTAAATTTGATACCAAATTTTTAAAACTATCATCTCACATTTCTATAAAATTAAATTAACTTCAACATTTAACATCATAAAAAAATTATATACCTTCAAACTTTCTACTTATTAAATTATATATTTATCATTTATCACATCTAAATAAATACTTATTTGTTAGATGGAAAGACAAACTCCCACCATAAATCATTATTCATTGGGTGAAAAAACTAACATATGACAATAAATTTAAAGACATATTTATTGTATATCATAAAAGTTTAAAATAAGATCAATTTATTAAATAATGTTAAATTTAAACTATACTTAATGTTTAATATAATCATAAAATTTTATTTATTCACAATAATTTAATAAAATAAAAATTATTTTTTAATATAATTAATAATTTATTTAATTAAAAATATATGCTTTATTATTTATACAAATATATTATAATATTTGTTATTAAAAAAACTGTATATTTTATTTTGATCAGTATTTCCTTGTTTAAAAAATAAAAAATAATTTAGAGAATATAATTCAAAATTTTAATAAAAAAACACTGCACAATTTTCTACCGACAAACATTATAATATGATAACAACCACTTCCTAAGAAAAAAAAATTACCCTGAGGTATTTCTCGTATTCAGAGACTATGAACTGAGTGTAATCTGGTAATGTATACTGCACTGCTCTGGGAGAGACGGGAGTGAGGTAGTAGTTGTTAACGTAATCATTTCCACCCAGAGTAATCGGAAAAAGGGCCTCCTCAACAAGTTTGTCGGCTTCATCACTTCCAATGATTTGTGCCACCCTGTTTTTATACAATACAAAATTCTCGTACTGCTGAGGGATCCTGATAATATTCGCCTGCAACCAAAAATAATTCCATTTGTTCTCTAAATATGCAATGAGTAATAGTCTTTAAGAATGATACGCTTATGAAGAATACAACATTCATACAAATTGAGCTCCTGTGTCGTTAAGAATCCCAACGCCTGCAGATGCAAAATTTGCACCCCTTAACAATGCTTCACCATTATTGGAAAGATCCAAATATGGTAGCACAGATTCTGCCCCAAGCTTCTTGCCTGCAATTTGTTGGAAAAATTAGTTGATTGTGAATTTTTTTGGATTATATTTCATGATCCATTATTAAGATTTATGAGAAAGAAACTAAAAAATGACGATAATAAAGTTTCACAGTTAATATTAGTTTTCATAGTTTATATTGTATTCAAAATATTGTTTTTGAAATCAACTATGAATCGACATTTCAGATCACACTCACAGATCCATCATCACTATCTTCATGTTTTTGAATTGATATTTCAGATCACACTCTGATCCATCATCACTATCCTCTTCCTCTCGACGAATTCACATCTAAGATCACACTCAGTGATCCATCATCTTCTCCAAAAAGAGAATAATAATGATGGATCATTAAATGTAATTTGAAGTGTCATTAAAAAACATACACAATTGATTCAAAAACAATGCTTTATAAATTTTAGTAAAGTCGCCTTGTAAGAGTCAAGATACAATCTGGAAATAATTACAGATTTATATAAAAAAAATCATAGAAAGCTTATCGAGTCACATACACCGTATATCAGACGAATTTAGGCTAGCCTAAATTCTTGCCATCAGAAACGGGAAGAATGTACTTGGAGTAGTATTCAGTTATTCTTCTCCTGAATATACTTATAAAATCGGGAATATTGAGCCCATTAGAAAATCGACCAGTAGCTCTATGAGTAGGATAATCTATCCCATATGGATATCTGTCTGCTCTGGCATCGGTTGCAAGATAATTGTTGTTGCCACTGTCAACCAGTGAATCTCCAAACACAAAGTAGGCAGGTTGTTCCTTAGCATTACATAAGCAGCTGCAGCAGAACATGAAGAGCAACAATGAACCAATGGAAATCCCCATTGCCTGCTCTGTTGATACTATAGTCATGGGCTTCCACAGTAGTTCTCCTTTTATAAAAGCAATAAAAAACGCATTAACTGTAAGCCATGGATAACTATGGAGTCACCATCTTCCGAATGAGCAGGACTAGTAGTGTATTAAGTGATGGCCAGCCCGCACATGGGCCATAACAGCTCTTTCCAAGGCAGTACAATGCAGTGGTTTATTTTTAGCTGGTTGGATTCATTTCCTCCTGCGTTTTAATTTATAACAATATTGATTGATTCACAGTTCACTGGTACAAAAGTCATGAAGGAGCATTACGATGACTCTGCAGGAAGTGGGTATGTTGGGAAATTATAGACTGTCAAGGCTGTAAGGACTACACTTCATTAGTTTATATTACAAAATATCACATCATTTTTAGGTAATTCAAGTTGAAAAATTGTATTTGTGTTAGTGATTGATTTTATAAAAATAAAATAATTCTAAACTTTCATCTTTTTCTAATATTCTAATGTTCAACCTCAAGATGAAACATACTATACATAAACTAACTAGAATGTAAACCTTTAAAATTGAAAAAAGATCAAACAAACAAATATCCATTCTCTCAACAAGTGAATATACCCAAAACCATTTTCTACACTTCTCAAACCTATCTTCATAACACACTCATATGCATAAGGAGACAAAAGAAAAAGAAACCAAGTTAAGTACTCCTCAAACTAGCCCTCCAAAACAAACATTCATAGCTTAAGACTAATCCTCATGAAAATGTAAAGCACAAAACAAAACGCATCTAAAAACAAGGTAGACAATACCTATTAGATGATTCTCCATTGAATGGACCAAGAGTGGGGCGTGATATTGCTCTTCCTAAGATGTACCAAGCCTCCATGAATGATCTCCTCATTAGGTCCATCTTGAACTCACATCCAACTCCTTGGTCTTCCTTTTGAAACCTCATCAAAGAGTAACTATCTCAACACAAGATCTTTAAGAAACAAGAGATCTCTAGCCTCACACAAGTCTATCCACTACCCATGAGCACCCGAAAGAACATCTCATACCAACTAAAATTTAATTGCACTATTGCAATATCCAAAAGCTCCCAAGGCAAAATGATCACAACACTCAATAGCAGAAGACTTCCTCAAATCATTGACAAAGCTCTAACTATAAAATCAAAAACTCGATAAAAGATTGTGATTTCCAATGTCATCGTAGAAGATCATCTATCTCCAAGGAACATATATACTCCCAAGAGCACCTATATCATGCCAATACTACAAAACAGAAAGATCTAGAATCCTACATGGAACAATATCACATCACTGCCACAAACTTTCACTACAAGTGATCTAGAGCTACCCATTGCATCATGATGAACATCTCTTAAATTAAGGTCATTTGTATCCCTCACACAATCAAATAACTCAATTGCAACATATAGTACTCCCAAACGACAAAGTAAAACTACAATATCTAAAAGAAGATAATTGTTATAGATTCCAAGAAAAAGAACTGTAAACGACTTAAAGTACTCTTATAAGAAATTTGCACAAACATCCCAAAGTACTCCACCATGAATCATAAGTACTTTATCCATCCATCGCATTGTGTCTCTACTATAATGCACCAATGCATCATGATTGTCAAAGGGTCACCAACACTAGAATCTACAAACTAGCAATACATTAATCTACGGGTATAAACAACTCCAAGTTAAAAAATCACTAATGCCACTATGTTGTACTTGGAAAAAAAAATCAACTATAAGTAATCAAAAATCTCATACCCTCGATGAAAATTTATGCCTTTCAAAAAAATTATTCTATTATGCTTTAAAAATTAAGTATTGCCATTATTTTGGCGGTTATTAGGTTGAGCCTAAACAACACTATTGGTGTAGCATTGTGTAGGTGGTGGGAGATGTTGATGGCCAAATTGACACAACAACATGCAATCACTTTAACTCTCCTAAAAAAGAAAAACAATCATTAAATCGATCATCCTCCAAGGTCCTAGATGTTGGGTCACAATGTTGTTGTTTTGTTGAGTGGTCAATGAGGTTGTAATGTTCAAGGGGCCTACTGGTTAGTGAGCATTTTGGTTGCTATAAGATCGAACTCTCTCTAAACCTACTCTAACTGGGGTATATAAAAAAAAATCAAAAGATAGATCAGGGACGCAAGAGAGAAAAGAATGTTGATTCATTTATTTAACCAAACCTATTACTTTTCAAGGAATTCCTAAAGTAGGACTGCAAAACAAATCAACCCGTAATCAATACAAAGTTGAACATTCATTCATAGTGTAAAGTTTAACACTAGATCGCAAATCATAATTCGAACAAAAGAAAAGATAAAACTTCATTCCTCGAAGAATTCCAAATCAAATGATTAACACAATGAATATCATTCCAGAGAACAATTTAAAGCAGGTTTAAATCTAGTTACTTCTACTACTGTGAAACAGATAAACAACATTTACAAATTTGGCAAGTTTCACCAGTGCACATAAACCAATATCTTTGAGTTAACTCAGCTAAACTAATTGAAAATGAGAAAAAAATATCATCTATCCTATTGCTAAACTCTAATCAGCTCTAAAACAAAATGTCTAACAGCTTTTCCCAAAATTCTAACTCTTTCAAAGTGAACAGATTTTTCAATTAATAGCTCACCCATTCCTTAATTCCCTCCAAAAATAATGCATCAAAAGTTGTAGCTTTTGCATGCATTCAATCACTCCTCACAAGAAACTTTCAATTTTAGCCCTTTCTTGACTTTCATTGACTTTCAGTTACAATTGCAGAGCCCCAGTTACATCTTTGTGTTACTCCTTTGCACAGCATAAATCAACATCTTTCCTTGAGATCATGTCAAATGGGCCCACCATACTTTCAACTTTCTTTCAGTTTGATGATCTCTTTCATAATCTTCCTCTTTTGCTCATCTGCTTTGTAAATCAAGACTATTGCACATGTAAATCATCCAAATCCATTAATTATTAATAAAATTAATCAATTGATAATTAACTTTTCAAATTAATTAATTAATCTAATGTATTTCAATTAAATGTGAATAAGCTTGGTATTTTCATAATTGAAACAAAATTAAATCTCCTTCTGAGCAAATAAAATAACATTAAAATGATATTTCGTGAGGATTTAAAATCATGTTTTTGACGCCCCTTGATCCCAAACGGGTTGTGTACAGAAACGGGAGCACGTTGTAGATAGAAACGGGAATGGGTCATGGGAAGGAACAGGAACGGGTCATGGGAAGAAACGAGAAAGGGTCATGGGAAGGAATGGGAATGGGTCATGGGAAGAAACGGGAATGGGTTGGAAGAAACAGGAACAGGTCATGGGAAGGAATGGGAATGGGTCATGGGAAGGAACGAGAATGGGTCATGGGAAGAAACGGGAACGGGTCGTGGGAAGGAACAAGAATGGGTCATGGGAAGGAACAGGAATGGGTCATGGGAAG
The DNA here is from genome assembly GCA_007115665.2 of Sequoiadendron giganteum. Classification (NCBI taxonomy): domain Eukaryota; kingdom Viridiplantae; phylum Streptophyta; class Pinopsida; order Cupressales; family Cupressaceae; genus Sequoiadendron; species Sequoiadendron giganteum. The sequence goes on from CM021106.1 coordinate 394,811,924, forward strand.
AAATAGGAATAGGTCGTGGGAAGGAACGAGAACTTTACATGGTGCCAAAAATTCACCTGAACCCGCATTCAAAGAATTAAAAGACTTCTTTTTTTGCATTTTTTTATTTTTTTGCATTTTCACATTTTTTGATTTTTTTTGTCTTTGATATTTTATACTTTTTTTGGATTTTTGAGACTCTAAAAACAAGACGGATGATGCATTCAAACAAATGAGGAGATGAGGACAAAGATAGATAAACGAGAACAACAAAGTGCAAAACATAACAAAACAAACAAGCAAAACGAAAGAAAACAGAGGGGGTCCCCAACTTTGCCAAGCAAAAATTTGGGGCATGTATACAGGGGATAACAAATGGCGACTCGATTGGGAAAATGCCTTAAGAATTTTAAAACACGTAACCCTCCAAATACCCAAAATCTCTGGTTTATGCTCATTCAAGATAGTCTAAGAAGTGCAAACACAATAAAAACTGGGATAGGATAGAGGTCTGAGATGAAACTGAAATTTGTTGGTGTGTGAAAATGATTCATTCCCTTCCATCAGCATTATTGTGATCAAAGTGGAATAGACTCTACCCAAGCTACATAGTTGTGAGTTATGTTCCCAACGTGAAATGATATCCTGGGCATAGCTATGTTGTCGGATAGGCATCTATAGCCTCAACAAAGATACCTATATTTCTCTCTAAGCATTACTCTACTGCCAGTCTATAGCCCCGATAGAGATACTCAAATCACCCTTGTTGATTGTTTTCATTTTCAGATTTCTTTTATTTTCTTTTTTTCTCAAGTGTTGATTCTTTTGGAGTATAATTTCTGGTTTTCCCTCAATCCTCAAGCAATGAAGCTTAAGTAGTGGGTTGAGAACGATAGTGGACATCGTGAAAGAAATGTAACCCTTTATATTTTTCACTTGGAATAGAGTTACCCCACCTGATGTAAACTAATTGATGGAGTTCTTAAGATGTGCAAAGTGTGATAGACTTTCAAAGACTCCCCAAAACTGCATAATGTACCAAGTCTGAATCCATGCTAACATTCTCCAGTTTGAAATGGATGAAGGTAAATCAAAATTTTCAAAGCAACTGTCTAATCAAGTGTTTGAAAACACAGACAACAAACTCTCAACAGATTCACCTTTCAATATAACTTGCATACAACAACTTAGTTTCCACTATCAACGAGAGGAACCCCCAAAAGAAAGACAAAAGAAATGAACAAGGAAAGTGAGGAGCAAAATAAAAGAGTGCCAGGGTATGTGCAGGATCATGATGGGCCAAAAAGTGGCAATATGATGTGTATGTGGCTGACGACTTTTTTTTTACCCAAAATTGATGAAACGAAAAGGGTTTTTAAAGGAGATTCTTAGCTTTCCACCAATATTAATTATTCTTTACTTTGACTTTAATAAATAATTATTATTCATTTTCTATTGAATTATGACTAAAGTCCCGATTTTTAGGCTAATTGAAAAACATCTATAGATTTCAAACGGTATCAAATTTTTTGAATCCAAAATATGCATCACATTCTATGCTTCACATACTATAAGATTTAAAAAGAAAAAAATGAATTTCATGAAGTTTTTACCAAGTTAAGGTGGTCAGACATACGAGTCTTTATATTTTTTAAAAGTTGTCATAAAAAAATTATAATTAATTATTTACTTGGAAACAAATTACAAAAAAATATGTATCACATCGAGACATGAGTCCTCTACTTATATCTAAAATCTTATAAAAAAATATTATCATTTTAATGTGGTTAGGGTGGTCAAACAGACACCTACTTCTTATTTTTTCCCTGAAATTTAAGTACTACTATATTGAAATTTCAAATTTTCACCAAATAGATTTTATTTTTTTGTAAATAAACCTATTAATTTAGAAACTACATTCAATTTTCTACAAATTCTATTCTTACATATTTTCAAAATAATATAGATAACTTATTCAAATTTTTATGTCAAATTTCCTAACTCTGGTTTTTCTAAAACTTTTGCCACTTAAGGGCCTATTTTTTCCATGATGATCCTGCACATACCCAGCAGACAGACATGACAAACCAGCAAAACCAAAATAGAAAACGAGAATCAAAACTAGAAAAAAAAACAACCAAAGACCAAAACAAAAGAAAACAACAAACCCAGAAACAAAACAAAAGCAAGAGGACACGGAAAAAGAAAAATAGCAAAAACAAAAGAAAACAAAAACTGACAAAGGAAACAAAAAAAAAAAACCAACTAATCTAGAAACTGACACTAACCAATCCTAATCCTAAACTAACTCCAAAATCAAGCTCAGAAAACACAAAACAACAAAAACCTGTACATTAACCCGATTGGTTTTTCATTATGTGCAGAAATCTTAACTTACTAGGTACGGTTCTGAACCTAGCAAATTTATCTTTATACTCCAAAATGTAAAGTTTATGTGCAATAAATTCATTTTGAGGGTATAAAGTTTGAAATATTAACAATTGTGGGTTCTCAGCCTTGTCATGATTTACCCTCACACATTTTATTGTCCCCAACATCGTAATCAAATTGAAAATCATTAAAACATAGAAGCTAATGGAAAGACACCACCTGATTTAGAAGACCTCCAGTTGTTGTGGCATGCCCATGTTGTTCGGCTTCCTTCTCACGAGGTCTCAACTCATGGAACACCACTCCATTCCACTCTAGTACATGCATACCAACATAGAGGACATCCATTAGCGATGTATCATTAGCATTCAAGACATGCAAACTTGGTTCAAAAATTTCATGAGTATCCCTTTCACAATCAACACTAGTCTCAAATAGCAAACTAGTGTATTTAATTTCATCGGGACTATCAACCTCTATCATGTCCCTTAAAGTACATGCATCACCAATTAAATGGTCAGAATCCTCAACCTTTAAATCAATTTTTTCAACATCTTCCTTACCTGACTTGGCAATCTTTTCGGATAGCAAGAGATCATAACAGCTTACCTCAGAATGTGAACCAAAAGCAAGAATCCTACATGGATCACCTAAAGTGACATTCATTTTTCAAATGGGATGTCCCTTTACCAACATTTTTGTATTCCACTTGGGTGCGGAGTCCCAAATTCCTTTGATCTCCTCAAATGGACTGAGCAGCAAATCATCCCCATTATCCACTTGTGAAGTCTGCAAACCCTCTTCCTCCAAAGATGGAGTATCGCTCTTAGAATTTTCTTCAAACATGTCACCAACAAGAACCTGAAAATCAGCATCCGGCTCATCACCATTTGTGTCAAAGATACTGATACACAGTGAACAAGTATTTTCTTCGAACAACTCATTTGAATGCATAGAGTTAAATCCAAGAAAACACTTCCTCAGTTCATGTTTATGTGTATCATCAACAAGAATGTGTGATTTAGCTTCAAGTTTACCAGTGTTAAGATCAAATTCATTATTGCATGATAAACTAGGATCTTCTTCAAACAAATCATTAGAATGAACAAAATCAAAACCAAGAAAATACTCCCTCATTTTGTTCTCTTCATCATGCTGAAGTGATTCAATTTTTGAGGCAGCCCCTTGATAATCCATTTGACCTTCCTCTATTTCATTCAGCTGAATCACATCATGCATTCCTTTCTCTACTTGACCTTCTTCTTTTGAAGAGTCATTTTGCCATTCAAGTCCTCGTCCTTGACCACGAGATTGATTTGCAATTTTATCCTAAAGTATGTTGTTCTTTGTTTCAATTTGTTCATTATTCAAATCAGCAAAGTCATTTTCCTATGTTAACTTGTCACCAGGTGTTTCTTCCTTACCCATCATCATGAAAGAATCTATGAATGCATCGATAAACTTGTTTTCCACATTGAGCAGATCTGCACAAGAAAGAGAAACTTTACCAGTCATAGAATCCATTTCAATGCATAGATCAAGGTTATCAGATGATGGAGAAGAGAAAAACATCTTCTCACAGTTACTCTCATCATTTCGGGTGGATTCATTATCATTTTCATGTATGCTAGCTATTTCATCTTCTTCACTGAGTGGATAGGTACTCCTGGGATCTCCCATGAGTATTTCTTTGACAACAATCATCTGTCTAAAATATAATTTCATCCTTCCTAAGAAAACATGGCACTCCATCTGAGAATGTTGATTTGTCTAAGGTATCTTACATCCACTTGGCCTAACAAGTTCTAATAGCTTCGGATCTCCTAATTCTTCCAATTTCTCCCTTACTCGATTTTGCGCACATGGTATATCTAGCCAGCATGAAACACCCTCACTTGTCCATCCCTTATCTTGTTGTCCATCTTTCTCAAAAGAAATGTTCAAAGTGTTGGAAGGTATTACTTCTTTTTTATGACAATAGTCTTGGGTTGATACTTCATCTCTTTCAATGTCGTTGTTAGTATTAAAACTTCCAATGAAACTCGATTCTAACTTAATATTTCCATTATGCTCTGAATTTGTATCCATTTCATCCTCTTTGTCAAATAAAACATCAAAATGATATACTTTCTCATCAAATCTTTCGCTTACAACTTCATTATGATGTAATGGATTATGTGTTGGAGTATGACCGAAAAGACATGATATAGTCACAACTTCATTGGCAGGTGGAATGCTTACCTCTTCCGCTGGCTTTTGCAAAGCTTGAATTTTCATGTGGGTAGGTGTTGTGGCTAAACCAGTGCAAAGATGCGAAGGGTGGTAGTTTTCAAGTACAAGATCATTATAGTTCTTACTTTGATTATGCATGTTTCTAACGTCTTGTCTAGATTGTCCCAGATAGAGAGCTTTGCTAAATGCATCCCATAAGGTGGTAACTCTACCACAACATTTAATTCTTTCTAAAAATAAAGTATTCAAACCCCAATAATAATGCTCTTTTACCACATAATCATTAATAACCAAATCTAAATCTGCAACTCGCTTAAAAATGAGAAGGTTCAACCTATGATTAAATTGCATAATTGATTCATGTGGTGCTCTTTTCATGGCTCCAAATTGAAGTGATGCCTTTCACATATGCGCATAAGGATCAAATCAATCTAAGAATAAGACTTCCAACTCCATCCATGAACAAATAGTATTTTGGGAAATATTATCATACCATTGATGTGCTATACCTTGAAGTGTTTTGAGGAATAGTTGACAAGCGATATCTTCATATCGAACCCTGAGAAAAGTTAATAAATCCCTGCAAATCTTAAAATGATTTGAAGCTTTTTGTCCATTGTTAGAAAATAAAGGAAGCCTATTATACATGTGAGGCAGAATTTCATGAATAATCTCAGGGATATACAAAGGGTTGTCCATCAGATTTGGGTTTTCCAAGATCCAACCCACTCCCATACAACAAACCAAAATTGCTCAAGTGGCCCTCCTTCTAGCGTCAGTTCTGTTGATGGCCAAATTGACACAAAAACATGCAGGAAAGATGCAATCACCTTACCTCTCCAGAAAAAGACAAACGATTGTTAAATCGATCATCCTCTAAGGTCTTAGATGTTGGGTCACAACGTTGTTGTTTTGTTGAGTGGTCAATGAGGTTGTAATGTTCAAGGGGCCTGTTAGTTAGTGAGATTTTTGGTTGATGTAAGATTGAACTCTATCTAAACATGTACTCTAACCTTAGTATATAAAAAAAAGCAAAAGATAGATCAAGGATGCAAGAGAGAAAAGAATGTTGATTCATTTATTTAACCAGACCTATTACTTTTCAAGGAATTCTTAAACTAGGACTGCAAAACAAATCAACTTGTAATCAATACAAAGTTGAACATTCATTCACAGTGCAAACTTTAACAGTAGATCGCAAATCATAATTCGAACAATATTACAATATTATCTAAAATAATCTTGCACAAAACCACTAAGCAATTTAGATAAACCACATTCCAACAAACTAAAGGTTACACAAGCCAATCTCAATGACTATTCATGTGCTTTCTTTTATAAAATAATCTTGCACAAAACCACTAAGCAATTTAGATAAACCACATGCCTCAAAATCATGAGCTCACTAAACCATGACCCCTAAATAAAATATTTGGTACTAAGTTTTCCTAATATTAAATATTTCTCAATTTTACACTCACATTAAATATTTATCCTAACGTCTCAAACAACATACAAGTGTCCCAAGAATGCATAAGCCATGTGGTATCCACATCTCTAAGATGCACCATAATTAAATATTTATTTACATTATTAGTATATTATTTTATTATATAAGGAGTACAACACACCTTTCCTAACAAAAGGGTTCATAATGCACAAGGAAGGTCAGGGTAAATGCACAAATTTGGGTCCACGGAACGTGGAAGCTTTTGCCTTAGCCGAAAAGCAAAATCGGCTAAGCAAAAACAGGATCCTGATTTTTAAAAATCGAGATCCCATTTTGGTTCGGGATCCCAAGCTTGAATCACAAATAGGATCCTGCTTGTTGAAAAATGAGATCCCGCTTGCTAGAGGGTCTCGAACCTGCGGAGAGGAAATGGGATCCCGGTTTGTAAAGAATGGGATCCCGATTTGTAAAAATCGCGATCCTGTTTTTTACAAATAGGGATCCCGTTTTGTAAGACTATTTTTTTTTTTTAAAATGAAGAAATCTTCATTTTCACCTACGTGCACGGGATCCCGGTTTGAGAGCAACGACGACTCCCAGAAGACCTCCAGGTACCCATACTCTTCCTCTTTTTTTTGCATTTTTACATTCGAAATTGAAATTGTTGATAAATTTTTTGTTTCTAGCATGTTTATTTACATTTTAAGCATTTTATTTCATGTTATTTTTGAAATGAGAAATTGTAGAAATAGATTAAAAAAATACGTCAAATTGTGAAGATTTTCAATAGAAACAAAAAAATAAAACTTGAATTGTATTTTAGAAACAAAACTTAACTTTTGAAACTTGAATTGTTTGATGAAACAAAAAAAAATTGAATTTCAAAACCCTAATTGAAACGAAACAAAAAAATTGCATTTCAAAACCCTAGAAATTGAAATAAATTGAAAATTTGCATTTAGAAACCCTAATTAAGCTTTTTGAAATCTCGAATTCAAATCAAAGCAAAAAAAAAGAATTTCAAACTTCTAGTTTGAATTGAAACTAAAAAATTGTATTAAAAACCCTAAATTCTTAGAAATTGAAACCCTGAATTGAATTGAAACGATAAAAATTGCTAAAACCCTAAATTGAAATCGAACAAATCATTTTGATTTTGAAAACCCTAATATTCGAGCTCAAGAAAATTATTTTGCATTGCTTAAATGTTTTAAATTTGATTTGCATTGTATGGATAAAATGATATGTTAAATTTTAGTTTCAATGTTAAATTATAATTAGATTAGAAAAACTTTCCATTTTTTGTGAAATGAGTACATTATTGCTATATGAATTTTCATTTAGAACTATCTTTTATATGAATTTTGAAAATTAATTTTAGGTCAATAATCAGTCTATTAAAAAGATGAAATAAAAATAAAACAAAAAAAAAAACACACGCTAAATTCTAAATCTAGCTTCAAGTAGGGTCTATTCAAAACCTTAAGTGAGGATTAAATTCAAAATCTAGCTTCATCTAGGGATCTAGGGTTCTTGAATTGAAGTTGAACTACTTAAGAAGAAATGTGGTATTTTGATGAAATGTAAATTAAATTAGGGATGGTAAATAAATCAACTATCTTTAAAAAATATAGATGTTTATTCTATTAGAGAAAAAATGAGGATTTTGAACAATTAATTATTAGAAATTAAGATTTAAGTTATAATCTATTCTGAAGAAAAATATAGTTTTTAAATACATTTTTGAGAAAAATAATGGTAAGAAATATATAAATTAATTTAAAGAATAGAGTTTAGGACATATGCATAATATTGTTTTTTTGTGAAATTAAATGAGAGGGTTACTTGACACATAGAAATTAGTTCTATTAGAAATGAAGATTTAAGTTATTAAGTAGTGGCATTTAAAAACACCTAGGGGTGAGTGTTGGATCTCAATTGTCATGTTCTCATTGGTTAGCCCTCATGATAAGATCAAGTTCATGATTATGGAAATGATTGAGGAGAATAGTATTCAAACTTGGAAATGGTGATGCATAATTAGATTAAATTTAGGTCCTCCTATTGAAGTGTTCCTAGCATATAGTACTTTCAAAAAGTTAAATGATTTGTGAATAATGATCAAGTGTAATTAAATGATAAAATGAAGACAATTGAATGCCTTCGAATACTAAGCAATTTTAGTTGGCTCATAAAATATTATTAAATGTGTAAGGGATGGAAAATTTTCAATTTAGATTTTAAAATTTTAATGATTAAATCCATGGTTTAGGATTTACCATATATATGTACTTAGAGTATTGGTCTAGGATTTAAATTTTTGCACCAGTTACCTAGACACTAAATAATCTAAATATTTTTGTTTTCTAAGTTCTTTTAGGTTCTTTCAATTACAAAAAATCTAAAATAAAATACTTTCAATTCAACATTAACTAATTTTATATTATACATGTTTTATATCATAAAATTCATTTAAGTGAGTTCAATATTAATGAAAAAAATATTAAATAAAATAATCTTATATTCAATTAAAAAAACATCCAGTTAAAATATACATCAAACTCAATCTTAATCACACATAATTATGTGTTTCTATTATGAAAATAGTCAATCTATTCATAAAATATAAAAATATTCATAAACTAGGCACTAACTTGCAAGTCCATTATTCCAAGGGCCACCCAAACTTCACCCTAAGTTCGTTAAACCCTAAGCCCTGAACTCTAAAATCTAAACCCTCCACTCAAGCATCCATTTTGTCTTAGGACCTTATAATAAAATTTGGTTGCCTTAGGCAACTCCACCAAATTTGATTCCCTTAAGCCATGTCATTTTGTCGTAGAACCTTACTACAAAGATCCCCTTAAGCCAAATTTGATTCCCTTAAGCCATGTCATTTTGTAGTAGAATCTTACTACAAAGATCCCCTTAAGCCATCGTATTACCGTAAACCCTAAACTCTAAACTCTAAACCCTAAACAGGCTAAAGACATCATTTTTTCACCAAATTTTATTCACTTGAGCCATGTCATTTTGTCCTAGGACCTTGCTAGACATAGATCTCCTTAAGCCATCCTATCACCCTAAATCGTAAATTAATGTCTTAAGGGGTCCTAATATGACATTTCTTAATGGGATCAAAGAAGTTTTTAAAATTTGGTGAAGTTGCCCAAGGCAACCAAATTTAACAATAACAAGATTGTGCAGGATTATAATATGAATTATATTTGAAGCAAGACCTATCTCAATCAACTGTTCCACAAGAAAATGTTCTTCACTAAAGCATTCATTTCAAGTCTTAGGACCTTAAAATCAAATTTGGTTGCCTTGGGCAACGTCACCAAATTTGATTCCCTTAAGCCATGTTATTTTGTCCTAGGACCTCACTAGACATAGATCCCCTTAAGCCATCCTATCACCCTAAATCGTAAATCGATGTCCAAAGGGGTCCTAATATGACATTTCTTAATGGGATCAAATCAGTTCTTAAAATTTGGTCAAGTTGCCCAAGGCAACCAAATTCAACAATAACAAGATTGTGCAAGATTATAATATGAATGATATTTCTTGATCTAGGTTGGTCAGTTGAAACAAGACCTATCTCAATCAACTATTCCACAAGAAAATGTTCTTCACTAAAGCATTCATTTTGTCTTAGGACCTTAAAATCAAATTTGGTTGCCTTAGGCAACTCCACCAAATTTGATTCCCAAGAAAATGTTCTTCACTAACTTGCAAGTTCATTATATTCCAAGGGACACCAAAACTTCACCCTAAGTTTCGTAAACCAAATTTAACAATAATTAGACCATGCAAGATTATAATATGAATGAGATAAATCATGATCTAGGTTGATTAATTTATGGTTTAGGGTGATATGATGGCTTAAGGGGATCTATGTTAAACTCTAAACTGTAAACCCTATAACATTCATAAATTGTCTTATATTAATAGTTAATTGTATTTTCATTCAAGTAACATGCCTTAGACATAAATGAGGCTTAAAAGTTTATTTTATCATATGTATTCAATTAGGCCATTTATATTGAATGGTTTAAGGGTATAAATCCTAAACATGTATCTTACATTTTAAAATTACAAATCTAATGCAGGTTCACTCATATCTTCTAGAGATCACATGGATCGATTCAATAATATTCGCAATCAACCTCCGCACAATCCATCTCCACCACCTTCACCTCCACCTCCACCCACTCCACCTCATAACCCCCCACCTCCACCACCTGAAATCGATGGTGCTCGTTTGCAAGCACGAATCAATTCCAATGTTAGAACCATCCAAGATCAAATCAACATTATTCAAAATGAAGAATTTATCGCACCACCTGTGAGGATGATTGCATCTAGGATGCAAACCATTGTTGATGTTGTCAGGGCAATGGATGGGATCTTAGATGAGCATCGACAATGGCTAGAGGAGAGGAGAACTTCTTATTCTGAAAAGGAAAATGCAAATAAATGAAGAGATGCAGTAGAGAGCCACAATAGTTTTTAAATTAAGATAATGATCTTAAATAGTTATGAATTTATGAATTTGGTGAACGATGGATATTTTGTGTGATGAATTTGGTGAATGATGGATATTTTGTGTGACGTGAATTTATGATTTTGGTTCTAGATGGATATATATATGTGTTAGACATAAAATGAGCTTTTTGTAAATGTTTCAAGTTTATTGTTTACTATGTACACATGTATTAAAATTGTACGTATAGTTGTTAAATTTTGAAATTTGTATGTATGTACATAGTTTACATTAATGTTGTATGCATGCAAATTATGCATGGTATTTTTTATTTTAAATGTATGTATGTTAAATGCATGGTATTTTTTTATTTTAAATGTATGTACATAGTTTACTTGATCAATTTCAATCAATGTATATGTGTGTTTCAATTTTATATGATCTTAATATATGTATGCACGTATCATATTTAAACAAATTTGCATGTGTGTTTCAAATTTAACTATTTCTCGTAATTTTTTAAGTTTGTATGTTAATTTAGTATAATTTAATGCACGTGCACACTTATATCTCATATCATGGATGAATTTAATATTAATGATACCATCAATCCACCACCTCAGCCACCTCCACCTCCCCCTCCACAACCTATTGCATCTGATGAGGCTCGCTTACGAGCATGCATAAATGATCAGGTTGCATCAATATAGAATCAAATCAATGCTATGCAGAGTCAAGCATTGATTCCACCCCATGTTAGACATTTTGCATCTGCAATGCAAAACGTTGTGGATGCCATCAGGACCATTGATTCTGATCTAGATAGGCATAGATGAGACAGAGAACAAATGAGATAATTTTATGATGATGGTCTCTCTTATAAAGAAATGTTAGACCTTAAAATAACGAAATCCCACCTAGCCCCCTACTTTCTCGACCACGTTACTCGACAACCCATTCCTGCGAACAAATCTAGAATATCCATGAGGTGTTGCATACATCCACATATGAGTGCACATTTTTGGGATCGATGGTATATGGTTTTTGATAGTCCCCCACATGCTAATTGGGAGTGCCCATTGTATTTTTTGAGGAAATTATATGTACAGTTTGTTATGGGGCAAAAGCCCAAATATTTTGATTTTAAATCATTTCAGGGTGTTGGTGGCGGCATGCCACAATAGAGGTTAGGGGCAAGGGTTGATCCCCAACACCCTATGCATGCACAACCCCTTGTTGTTGCTCTTGGTCCTCCCATTCCTGCACCTATGCATCATCAATCTATGGTCTTGACATTAGGTTCCCTTAGTACATTCGTAGGAGACATTGATCAACATGCTTCTACGATAGCGGGTGGGGAGCATAGAGATGATGATGATGGAGGAGTGTTCTATGGAGATGGTCTGAGTACCACTCCAGGAGTGTTGAGGCACGTCCCACATGTATGTACCAGTTGCCATCAAGTATGCTATGGACCCGATCAGGCCACACCTAGTTCAGGTGGACGTGGAGATTCTGGTGGTTCATTTGGTTACATCAGTTCATTTGTAGAGTTTCTTACAAGAGGCGAATATCTTGAGGACACTGGTACACAGGTATAAATATGCATCTACACGTTCATTTTATAAGAATTTTGATGAATGTATATATCAAAGTAAAGTTTGCAATACATTTTAACAATCAAACTGTTTCGTATACAAACGATAGTAATGATGGGGCAATCATCTGTTCCACAAGTACATACATCGACACCAGTCCTAATCGGCAACCCTTATGGGGTATTTTGATTTCAAATTTTTAAATTATAAATGAAATGATTTTTAACTTGAGTTTTAAATTTATAATTGAATAACATATATGTTTGAAATATTTATGTTGGTTTAGGCAAGTCAATCGGCTTCCACGTCGATTCCACCCTAGGGGTTGTCGAGCACTCCTCCACTATCGGTCGTCATAGACTAGGGGCAGGTACATTTATATTGTAAATTGTTTAACTTACATTAGTATAGTTACAATTATGAATTTTTAATTCACTATTTATGAAATGTGCATGTACACTTGTAAATATTATAGGCTTGTGTCACATGTCTACATGTATGTCTAGGTTGATACCACAATCAGAATGGGCATCGGGCAAACATTAGATTTTGCGGTTACTCGTGAGGCCTCTGATTTTCAGGTTGTTTAAAAAAAAATCTACACAAAATTTGCAAACTTGAATATATATATATATACCTAATTCAAGTATGTACATGCTTTAACTTTGATCTTGTAGGACTTTGTTAGTGCGACTTTCAACCCTGACCCAGACATAGTTACACCTCCAGGAGGGCATGCGGAGCAGGCTCCAGATCAAATGGTAATTTAAAAAAATTATTATATTTAAATTCAATTATAAATTATATATTGTGAATATATTACTAAATAATTTCAAATTTCAAATTGAATATTAATATAATTTGAGCTAATACATGTTTTAAATTCTTTTTCTTTTATAGCATGTGACACATCTAGTAGTTCAGAATGTACAAACACGTCTTGCAAAAGAGGGTGCACAACCTATGGATATGGTACAATTAAAATATGATAAATTATAAATTAATTTCAATTAAATCATTTTTAATTGTAGAATTGTGCATCTAATTTCAACTTTTTTTATTTTGTTTGTGTAGATTGATTTAGAGAATGTAGAGGTTGCTTTAGGTGCAGTAGAGCATCCAAACCCAGATATGACGGTAATTTAATTTTAATATGATGAGTTATAAATTAAATTGTCATTAAAAAAAAATTCATTGTCTTACATATGATTTCATCTTTCTCTTGTACAGAGTGTTTCAGGTCATCTACATAGTCTGCATGGCACAAAGAGGTCTCTTGATTATAGAGACAATACATGACCTAGAAACATGATTTTTTGGGTTATATTTGTTTATTTTGTGGACTATATTTTTGGTTTGCCATGTACTCTGTTGGACTTTATAATTCATGGTTCTTGAGTACTTAGTTGGACTTTAGTTCATGGGTTGTACTCTGATGGACTTTTTTCATGCACTTAATATATTGGTTTCATGCACCTAATATATTTACATAAATTATGGACTTTATTATTGTTTGATATTTTAATTTACTCATATACATTTATTCATTTTATGTTCATAGTCAAGATATTAATATAGGACATTAATGTGAAATTAAATATAAATATGAAATTAAAGTTGAAATTAATAAGACATTTTAATAATTATAGTTTACAAATTTAGTGATCTCATACATGATATGTACATTCAATAATTAGCTATAATTAGTTAATGAACTTATTCAATTCACGTCAATCAATAATTAGTCAATAAATCATAATTTACAAACCAAAGCAATTCGTTTATATACCAGAAAGGATAAAATTTTAAGAAATAAAAAAAACCATACAAGATTAGAGAACAAAAGCATTAATAAATTCTGTAAATAATAAAATCCAACACTAATTTATAATTTTTCAAAACAAATAATGGCATCCAATAAGATTTTTTAAGTTGTCAACACAAATAATGGAATCCAATACTAATTTATAAGACGTACATTGAAAACAAATGAGGGGACATCTTAAGGGGTCATAATACAGCATCTTAAGGGGACATCTTAAGGGGTCATAATACGACGTCTTTAGGGGATGTCTTAAGGGTTCATAATAGAACGTCTTAAAGGGATGTCTTAAGGGTTCATAATAGAATGTCTTAAGGGGTCATAATACAAAGTCTTAAGGGGATGTCTTAAGGGTTCATAATAGAACGTCTTAAGGGGATGTCTTAAGGGTTCATAATAGAATGTCTTAAGGGGTCATAATTTAAAGTCTTAAGGGGATGTCTTAAGGGGTCATATTACATCTTAAGGGGATGTCTTAAGGGGTCATATTATTTCTTAAGGTGATGTATTAAGGGTTCATAATACAATGTCTCAAGGGGGTGCCTTAAGGGGTCATAATACAATGTCTTAAGGGGATGTCTTAAGGGGTCATAACACAATGTCTTAAGGGGTCACAATACAATGTCTTAAGGGAATTTCTTAAGGGGTCATAATACAACATCTTAAGGATATAATTGATTTAACAATAATGTATGGATGAAATTTAGTGATTTGAAGACATACAAGGACATATATGTCATCTCAAAACAATGTTTACAAAATTTGGATATGCCATCTCAAGAACATCTCAAACTCATGCCCAGAATGTACTAGGTCTTCACACCACCTAATATCAAAAAGGTACAAGCAATATCAATGAAATCATCAAAACATACATATTTTAATTTATATAAAACTATCTATATGTACACAACTCAAGTACCTGCATTTAAAAGTATTCCACACGTGTGTAGGTTGAATCCAGGCATCCTCTCCTTTTTGTTTCAAAGTATGAGATCAATGCAATGATTGGTTAAGGATACAAAAAAGGATAATTAATCAATTTTAACTATTAATGTACAAGCAATATCAATATGTAATCAAAACATGTATTTAAATATATTTTAACTAATAATTACCTCTATTTAAAAGGACAATATAAAACTTAAACTATATTTACCTGTATTTACTTATTCCATTGTACCATCTCCATCCTCTCTTTTTTGTAATGCATCTATGATTGTCTCATGCTCTTCCATATAAATTTTCCATAACACTTTATTTGTAGGTCTTCCGCGATATCAATCTAGTTTTATATTTGTTGCCACCACCAAATGTGAATAATGTATAATTTTTTTATGTGGTTCATAATATTCTAATGCAGGTAGACCATTCTTCCTTGCTAGGTATTTTCATAGCCAAGTGCCAACAACCACAACCAATCCTATTGGAAAATATGAAAACAATCATCATATAGGTTCTCTAGATTTTCTTAATGAGATGAAAAACTTGTTCTAAAAACTTGTTTAAGGGGATCAAAAAAATTGTTATCAAAATTTGCTTAAGGGGATGTCTTAAGGGGATCATGGTACCTGTTGGATAATGATAGCCATCATCATCTTCTCGAGGTGATATTAACTTATGTTTACTCTCCACACAACGAGCCAACCAATATTATATTTGCTCTTCATTCCCCTCAGGTGCAACAATAGCATACACATGTCCTGCAAACAAAAATTGATTTAATAACTTGCGTATATCAATATAAAAAATTTAGTATTACAAAATAACTTAATAAAGCGAAATTAAATGAAATAAATTGAATTAAATTACCTTCTTGTACAAGGTCTGAAACACAATCATAGTCTTCAAATGCAAACACTTGATCATTTTCTTCAATAGTTCTTTCATATTGATCATGTGCTTGTGTAGGTGTCAACGATCTTTTCTCCCACTATTCAACCCATTCTGTATTTTCACATGCTCCCCAATCTCATGAGATGCAAAACTGGAAAAAACATGCATGCTCCCTTGTCTAGATATTCCATGTGCTTGCTTTCGAACTTCTAAACGAATGCCATTTAGTAGATCCACTAATTGTCTCACAGTCAACTCTAGGTACAATTGTATCTTCTTCAACCAACCAAAAGAATCGATGAACTCTAGAGTACTCACTCGAACCAGGTGTAGATAATATTGTATTACACCAATCGACAATCCCACGTGCATCTTTAAATTTTACTGCATCTTCAAATTGTAATTGTTCTCTAGCAAGAATTATTTTTACACACGCACCAGCTCCATCATGTTCTCCTTTACCATGCCCAACTTCAAAAAAACTCCATATATGTTGGACATTAAATTCTTTGTGAATCCTACTTAACCAATAGAACATTCGAGCATTCTTGAACTACCCCGTACAATTATCTGACCATATGAGGTGTTCTTTCATATGGATTCCTCTTTGTCTTAATTTTTTGTAAAATATACTGAAACAGTATTGAGCAAACTCTGATGAGTGTAATTGATTGTCACTCAAATAAAAATTGTACTCCCTCGGAACTTTTCTATCATCCTCAGTGCTATTATTTGCATGTCTATAAACAATATGGACAAACATAGCTACTTGCAATGAACTATAATACTGTGATTGAATTTCCTCTTGTGGAGCTAGAGTATAATATTCTGCAAAATCAACCACTGAAAGTATAGTACCAATTGGAAATGTGTTTCTACATGCGCGAAATTGGCCATCAAGCCATCGAGCATGTTGAGAGTGCATGATATATTTTGGTACTATCTTATTCTTAAATTCACTCATGAATGCATGCACACTAACTTTTTTTGTAACTAAATCACAACGCTTTTACTATTTTTCCATATTTTAAAGAATAGTTAATATTCTTAAATCTTTTAACTTCTACTAATTGTTGTCCAAAATTATTATCAACACTTTCATGCATACAAATTCCTAAGAATGAAAGGTTTCCACAGTCAATGCATTGTCTAGAAATACAAGAACTTAAATAAAACAATTTACCATTAGATCTTTCACAAAACAAACTTGAAATAAACTCCCTTATTGCTTCAGGTGGCATATTAATACCGCATTCATGTATAATCATGTTAGTATGCAAGGTACAACGTATATATCAAAAAAATCATAAAAATGATGAAATTGAACATGCATTTTACAACAACAAGATATTGGTTGCTTATTAATTTTTACATACCACGGTTTACATTTTTCAAAAGACCTTTGACTTATTTTAATATTATCGGGTAACACTAAATCACCACAAAATTTTCTATAAAATTCAATTTGTGTTGTATCTAATAGGTGTTTTGGGTGAGGATCGCAAACTTTGGACCCCACCCTTAATTTTAAAACATCTCTAGCATTAGATGAAACCCTAGTATTATCATGCCAATATTTTTCCAGCAAAGATTTAATTTCAACATTCAATTTCATATCAGACCTCGAGAGTCGACCACTGAAACTCCAACATTGGTTGATAGGATCATTTTCTATAATTATTCTTCTTTTTGCCACTCTTAGCAATGTTTTAGGATGTATTTTTAAAACTTCACTAATATTTCTTACCATTCTTTTATTCAAATTTTCTCTATTAACTATAGCAGTTGTTATAGCTCTTCTTGCTATATTTTTATCTTTAGATCAACTATTTTTTCCAATCGATTGAATGGCACTAGCAACAGTACACATAGCATGTTTTAATGATTGATCTTTTCTTTTTGGTTTAACAAAAAAGCCTAACCTTTTCATTATTTTCCTCATTTTTTGCATTCTCATCAATTGCATCATTAGTTGACATTGAATTGTAATTTTTTTATGATAAAAGAATTCATTGTATATTTTATTTGCTTGTGTTCTTATTTGCCTCCAAGAAATTTGACCAGGAAGATTATCAAAAACATCACTTTCAATTTTAAAAAAGGTATTTTCATTAAATTCAACATCACATTCTAGATTTTCATCTTCATCTTCATCTTCATTTTCATTTTCATTTTCATTTTCAACTTCAAAACGATTTACATTTCCATCTTCATTTTCATCAACAAAACGGTTTTTGTTTTCATTTTCAATAAAAGGATTATTCTCAATTTTATTTTCAACAAAAGGATCATTCTCATTATCATTTTCAACAAATTCTATAAAAGTTTCATCTCTTTGAATATTATCAATGTCAACATCGTTAAGTCCAGCATCTTGTAAAATTTCTACATACGAATTTACCATTTCACTAACATGTGGATTTGAAGACGTACCTGGATTTGTGCATATTCAAACATTCTCCATAGCATTGAAAGAGAGATTTGAAGACATAGTAGGACTTAATTGTATAATCATATTCTTCTCCAAATTGACTTCTTGCAAATTCGCTTCATGTACAACCATGGTCTCCTCTATGTTTTCATCTTCAATAGTTCTGGAATTGGATGCTCCCCCATCATTCATTGATTTAATTCTCATTCTTCTTTGTCTTTGTCTCTATCTCTCCTTCTCTTTGTCTTTGTCGTTTAGAAAAATCGTCATGTACGACATGCATAAGATGACCTAAAGTTATCATTTTTTGCAATCTACAACCTATAGTAATGCAATTATATCCAAATAAATGTGATTGTCTCTTTTGATATTGCAATCTTTTGAAGCATGCACACTTATGAATTTATATGCTTTTGGGATCAATAAGGTGATATTAATGTCACTTGGTGTTTTCTTTAAAAGCGTTGAAGAATGAAACTTCCTTAACTCCTAGTCAAAATCCCTAGTATTGATTACAAAAATTTGAAGACAGAAAAGACATACATGATGCATAATCCTTAGCTATAATATCTATTGATGATTAATGCAGTGTATAAGTACTTCTACTTGATTTAATTCACTTGATATGATCTGCTATGATTTTGAATCTTTGTGATGCTAATATAGTCATAACTAGTGTCCAACATATGTCCTTAAATATAACATTTTAGGTGTTCAATTGAAATATTTTGATGTGCAAGCCAACTAAGTATAATCACATTGCAGGGCACTGTACAAGGTAGAGGATACAACTGACCACTTTTTTAGGAATGTTGTGAATCATTGGGGTGTTCCACTCAGTATCATCAGTGATAGGGATGCTCGCTTCACCACTGTGTTTGGAAAGAGTTGTTCAAGCTAATGACAAAGTTGTTAATGTCTATCATCCGTCATTCAGAAACAAATGGAAAAAATGAAAGGATAAATGGGATCTTAGAGGATTATCTCAAGCACTTTGTTTAGTCAGACCAATCCAATTGGTTGGTTTTATTGGATCCAACATAGTTTATCTATAACATACAAAAGAGTGCATTGAGTAATTATTCACCATTTGAATTGGCTACAGGGCAGCAACCACTGACTCCTCATATAGTGATGAGTGGATACTTGGGATAGTGTCCAGGTGTAAGGGACAAATTGAAGGATTGGTAGGACTGGGTTGATCTTGCTAGGCACAACTTGGTCAAAGCTACGGAAAGGATAAAAAAGTGTAGACTCGAGAGGATGCATTTGGAGTTCAAGGTTGGTGGCAGGGTCTTCTTGAAGATGGATCTGATTCAGTTTAGACCCCCCAATGGATTGAGTCCAACATTGGCTCGAAGGTATGATGGGCCTTACAAAGTGACAAAAAGGGTCGATAAGGTTGCATATAAACTGAAGTTGCCAACACACATGAGGATTCATGATGTTTTTCATGTCAAACAACTCTATTTGTATCATGAGGATAAAGAGGAAAACAACAGGAATGTGCCAACAAGGGGGCCAATAAATTTTGTGGACAGACCAAGCTTGCAAGTGTAGGAAATGATTGTTGTCAGTGAGAGAGGATTTGGAAATAGAAAAAGGAGGGAATTCTTGGTTCATTGGCAGGTCCAACCTAGAGATGAGGCATTATGGGAAAGAATTGAGAGTTTGTGGAAGTATGAAGATGTGTTGGAGTTCTTAGATAAGGAATCCACCACTTCCTTTCTAATACTCAAAGCAGAAGTGGGTACCTTTGCATCAATGTCTAGGATAATGGTGTCGACATCGATGGTGTTGCCTGATTTAGAGTTGGCTAGGATATAAGGGGATGCACATTATTAAAGGGGGCGTTGCAAATCCAGGGTGGAGAAGGTGTCCCATCTAGGGGTGTTCCAGTTCCAATGGGGTGTTTTAGGGCATTTCAGTTCCAAGGTAGATAGGGCATCCAGCCTAGGGGTGTTCTAGTTCAGTGTTCCAATGTTCCATTCTAGTGTTTCAAAGAGGCTAGGGTGAATAAGACAAATCATCCAAGGGGATAACTAGGGGTATTTCAGGTGTACCAAGGTTTGGGACATGGTGTGGAACAATGTTCCAAAATGAGGAGCAACACAATTTATTACCACAACCAAGTCCAGGGATGGAACCAAAAGAGGGTTGTCATAATATTTGAAGAGTGTGGGATTCTTCTAGTGCATGGTATTGTGATGGCTTCTCAAGGCTAAGTAAAGGGGAACTGGATATGTGGTAGCAATTTCCTAAGCCAAATGTGGAAAACCGAAAAGGGGGAATTGTCCAAAATGTTGGTGTATCCTACAGATGTCTAGGAATTTGTCGAATAACTTTTATAAGGGAATGAGATTACCCTACTACTATCTGGAATAACATTCTACAAGGTAAGATTATTCTCACAAGTGAAGTGTCATGGTGGAGAGATCCAAGGAGGCACAACCAACAATCTAAAAGAAATCAAAAGTGAACAAAGAGAAATGGTGATCAGGGTGTGAGAATGGGCATTGGTGCTATAACATAGACTAAAGATCTAGGATAAGATAATCTGCAACTAGAATAAATTATGTTAATCCTAATCTAAATCAAAATTAATCTAAATCAAACAACAAAGAACGAATAAGTAAACATAAAATAACTAAACAAATTAATGGAAAGTTCTCCCCGAATATGCGTTCACTCCTTCGAATTATCTCGATTGCCCTTCTCCATTTTTCCTTTTCCGTATTCTTGCCCTCAAATTTTTGTGTTTGAATGCAAGCATAACTTTGTCAAATGTCTAAGAAAAATATCAAAGATAACTTTCTTCTCAAAAGTGTATGATTTCGAGAGGAGGAATAATGATAATGACAGTCCATTTTATAGATTTTCGGTTTTTGAATGATCGGCTCAGATTGAAAGAGAGATCGATGAATGAGATTGATGAATGCCATGCGATGTGAGCTATGTCTCAGATAGAACATGAGTTAGAACATGAGTCATAAAAGACTGCAAGATAAAGACTAAGTTAGAACGTGAGTTAGAACACGAGTTCAAGATCTTAATCTTCAGTTAAGAATCTTCGAAAACAGAAGAAATAGACTTTGTATGTCAAAGACAAAGTTAGAAATCGAAGAATAATGCATTCGAATGCAAACAGGAGTTAGAACTAGTTAATCGACTAATTGTGATGGAGAGTCTTCTCGCAAAGATAAACAAGTGTTGAATCCGGAGATAACTGGAGAACTAAAAATAGATCTCGAGTCAGAAGGTGGGTGAATATTAGTCAACTGATTGATAGAATAATGTGACATAAATAATTAATAAATGAATTAAATGTTAATTTAATTCAACATTCAAAAATAAGAGACTTTAATTAAATAAATAAAGATAATTTATTTAATTTGACTGTTGAAAAGAATAAATTGAATAATTAAATAATTAAATAATAAATATTTAATTATAGATAAAGGGGGTTAAATGAATAATTAAATAAAGATATTTAATTATAGTTGAAATATGATAAAGGGGTAATTCAATAATAAATTATTTAATTAAGAAAGAAGAATTAATTAGTTAGCGACATAATTAAATTATTATGATTTATTTAATTAATTAAGTTGAATTAATGAATTCATTAAAAGGGGGTATTTAATTAATAGAGGAAATATGTGTTAGAAAGGGTAATTAAATATTAAACATTATTTAATCACGACAACGAACTATAGAAAATTATGTCGAATGTGTACTCGCAGGCCTAGACCAATTTTCGGTGTCTACAATTTGCCCCTCTTTGATACAATGTCGTTACGGCGTTGTGTCAAAGAAAATATGCCCCAATCGTGCCCCAGCATGAAATAGGTTAGGGTATTCCCCCTTGGGAAAATTGACAAATTTGTGAAAGTTTCAAAAAAATCAAGAAATGTTCCTGATAAGTCAATTTGACAGTTAGAAAGGCTATGGAGTTGACGGAATTGAATTTGGAGATGATACGGACGAGTACGGGTCATTTGAAGTTGAAAGGTTAAGCGGCCAATAGACTAGGGTGGAAGAAATTACACCCAAACCCTAGCTATAAATAGGAATTAGGTTGAAATCTAATTCATTTAGACTCAGAGGAGTTTGGAAAACTGAGAATTTGCTCTTATTAGCAAACAAAAATGGCACCCATTCCCTATGCTACGCATCAAGGATATCCGATCCAGACCTTCAGGCGGCCAGCCGATGCAGGACCACTGGTATGTACCCGAGAACGAACCCTTGAAACCTATTTTTGCATGTAATTCTAGGTCTTTAAAAGTTAATTAGCATATGCGGTCCTTTGTGAATGACACATATGTCATCTTATTTGCCGCATTTGTCTGCAAAATGACACATGTTCCAAAACACATCTAGGCTAGGTTAGGAATTTTAGGGAATAAATGCATTTGAAATATAATGCACCACATATGTAGTTATGCAATGCATCTGCATAAGGAATAAACGCATGTAGGGTAGTGAACCGCATGTGCATTAGTGTAACGCATATGTAGCAGGTAGATAGGCTGAAAAAAAATGCACCCCATTTAGTATTTTGCACCGCATTTGCAGTAGGTAGAAATGGGTGTGGGAAATGTGTGATGCATATGTAATATGCAACACAAATGAGGTGTTGTGCAATGCATTTGTAAAAATGCACCGCATTTGTGAAAGTGAGCCGCATTTCGCTAGTAAAATTTTTTGAAAATTTTTTCTAAGAAAAACTTGAAAATTCTTGACATCATGGTTTAAATGTAGGTTGTATTAGATCCTATATATACATGGGAGACACATCCTAACACATTCAATCTGAGAGATCGTCTGACTAGTGCAGAGATACGACTTCTATGGAGACTTGGTCTACGTCATTGTCTTTTGATGCCCACTATTCAGGCGAACAGGGGATGCTTACGACATTGTGTGAGCAATGGCACTTTGAGACATTATCATTTCATTTTCCGACTGGGGAGGCGACTGTCACATTGGAGGATGTGTACAGGATACCGAGACTACCGATTAGAGGAGAGCGGGTGATGTATGATACCCAGCACGGATTGACCAAGCTAGCGATATTTTATCAGGTGGATGATATCAGTAGGCTCGACATCGAGCATTATGAGATCAAATGCCCGGTGTTGGAAAATAGATACGATAGGATTGACTACATATTGTGTACATTGATAGGGGGGATAGTTCTACCAAATCGATGGGGTCATGGTTTTCCAGTTGGATGGGGTGAGATGTTGGTTGGTATGTTGGAGAGAGAGACCATGTATGCTTGGGATCCATGTCTATTAGGGATGTTATATTTCCACTTACACGATATTGCATACAGAGATGCACAGTCACTGAGTTGTGGGACCATTCTGTTGATGGTGTGGGCTTGGGAGAGGATAGTTGTTTTTTCGTCCTTTGGTTATTGTAGAGCGACGGGAGAGATCCTCATATGTGTTCCAGTATACGGGACACATCACTCAGAGCCATGTGGGAGACATTGGATTTTGGAGACATGCACTAGACATTCTGGATCAGTTCACGTGGAGACCATACATGGATTGTGAGGAGTGGTCGGATGAGGATAGACATTTGGTGTTTTGCAAATAGACATAGTATCTGATTGGGAGGACTATTTTGAGTGTTCACATCATTGAGAGACACTTACTAGATAGAGTTTTGAGATAGTTCGGCGAGGTTCAAGATGAGCCTCACAGTAGAGCAGAGTTTGCTCGTTCTTCTAGAGAGGTTTCATATTAGGGGCCCATGATTCCTGTTGCTACTACAGAGGTAGAGATACAGGCTTTACAGCCAGTATAGTGGGGATGGAGAGATGGAGCAATAGACCCAGGGACTATAGCTACGTATGATGCATGGTGGGCAGAACATCATCATGTTCCTTACACAGATCCAGATCAGTCGGCACTAGTGGAGAGACGAGGCACAGGACCAAGAGGACGGCGGAGAGGTGGAGATTCCAGAGTTGGTAGAGTTGGAGGGAGAGGTGATGATGGAAGAGGTGGTAGGCGAGGATGGAGAGGACGGAGAGGGGGTCGGGTAGGTGGAATTTCACCTATCCGAGAGGCAGTAGTAGAGGATGTACCGATGTTGGACATCGGAGGTGGAGTTGATGGATAGGCTAGGGATGAGCATGCTGTCGAGGAGGAAATTGTAGAGCGAACCGAGGTGGATATTAGAGGAGAGGATGTCACAGAGGATTTGGATATGGACATGGATATAGACCCTCTAGGTATTCTAGAAGGATATGGGGAGGATGATGTTGAGGAGGAGCAAGAGAGAGAGCTCAGGGATAGGATTGTGGAGGGGATATGAGAGGATGATGCCCCTAGGGATGGTGATAGGGAGGCTATGGAGGAGAGACTGACAATGATGACAGCAGAGTTTGATGCTATGAGGATAGAGAGAGATAGTTCCTATGCAAAGAGAGATAGTGCCCATGCAGAGAGAGACAGTGCTCATACGGGGAGGGACAGTGCACTCATGGAGAGGGATCAGGCCATAGCTCGGAGACAGGAGATAGAGAAGTAGTTCACAAAGGTCAGACGTCTTTGTAGTGGGTCTTCATTTGATGGCATGGTACAGGAGTTAGTCAGATTATTTGAGAGAGCTACCTATTACAGGGATTTATATGAGGCATTGGTGCCAACAGAGAGACGAGCTCCTAGCTTTTCAGAGGTTCACAGTCAGAGATCACAGAGCAGGAGTCACACCAGGACACAGAGTACAGAGGGTGTGGTAGGACCATCGAGGGCAGGTCCGTATGAGAAGCCTTCCACCTCACAGAGAGAACCTTCAAGGCTTTTCCCACCACCTTCACCATGTGACAATAGTGGCAGTGGGACATGATGACAGTTGTTATACATGTAGACATTCTATTTTGATCAGAGAGCTTGCGAGCTCAATTTTTATTTATTGGTACACTCGGACCTTGTACTGTGACACATTATTTTGAGCGATATATATATGATTTTGGCAGCTTCTATATGATATGCAGTTCTATTTTATGGATAATACATGATTATGTTTCCTAGATGATGTATGTACATGTGTTATGAATGAATGTTTCTACATGTACGAGTTATGTATTTTATAATGTTATGGATGTCCTATTTTACTTATGATGCTTATTTCTATGTGATGGTGATATGTACATGCAATGTTTACATTATGTATTTTATGATGATGAAATGCCTATTATGTCATGATTTTGAATGTATGCAATGAGGATGTTAATGTTACTATCTATATGTTTAAAATGAAATGCAACTATGTGAAATGCTTATTGAATGTATGCATATGCAGATGATCTAATGTTTTTTTGTTGTGTCACAGGACTTTATCATTATGTTGAAGAAGAGAAATGTTAGCACGAATGAATTCAGAATGTTAGTAAGAAATGATTAAGGTTGATTGATTGAGAAAAACATATAATCTTCGATATATTGCCAAATATACTATGCTTGCTTGTTTATCATCATTGGGCAGGACATGACACAAATGGATAGTACACACTATGATATGAGATAGACCATAGTGTACAAAGTCATCCATCTACGAAGAAATTCGACATTCATAGACAAGGAGTGTCTTAACTCATACTAAGGACAAAATTGCCCCAGTCGTTTTGTCGAGACAAACCATAGACAGCGGACAAAGAAAAGACAGGTCATGAGACGTCATTGATCCTCTAAATCCTTGATAGGACATCCTTGAGGAAACTAGTAACATGACTCAAAAACCAATGTTTAAAAAGACAGTTGATAGACAGCAGGCAAAGAAAAAGAGTCCTGATACATCCTTGCTTCTCTAAATCCTTCAAGGGACATCCTTGAGAAAGCTAGTAACCGGACTTAATTCACAAATCGATAGAAAGATAAGACAAAATAAGATATAAAGTCATAAAGCCAAATAAAAGTATTCGCCAAAACTTGATCTTGTAGGATTGTTTGATTGTTTGATGTTTGACATAGCGTAATGTGAGAGATGACACATACCGCATAAGACATTGAGTCTAGTTTTGACCTGGTGACTTCTATATAAGGCATGACAAAGTCTGGTTTCAGAAAGACACGTGTCGTATAAGACGTTGGAGCCTGATGACGTTGATGCGACAAGCTACATGAGACTATGACAATTTGATGACGTATGTTGACAAGAAAGACATATCTTTCTAAGACATAGGTTGATAGCTTCGACAATGTGTTTGATATTGACCTGATGACAATTGAGATGTTTTGCCTTGTTGATGCATGACTTGTTTTGATTTTTTGACTGAATAAAAGTGTATGTGTGTGGACAGTGTATGACTTGAGATGATACCCTAAACTATTATATGCAACTTGTGTGATAGTGATTGTGAATGAACCCTATTGGACTGACCTAGTGTGGTCTCGAGAGCTCATCAATTGATTAGCCTTTCCTACGTTGTACACATAGAGACCTCATAGTTCGACACGACCAATGACTTTGAATATAAAAAGAGTCATGATTTAAATGTGTGTGATACATGACAAACCTAGACTGACAGACCTAATGCCTCGGGGGCACATCAATTGATGGCCTTGCCTACGTCCCAGTCACAGAGGCAATGTAGTTCGACTATGACTGACTGAACATGACTAAATTGACTCTATTTTTGGTATTTTCTGACATGTTTTGATTTTTTTGTGTTTTTTGAAGTTTTCTAATGTTTTTGGAATTTTTCAGGACATTTTCGGTGGTGCAATGTTATGTACAAGGTGCCAAGGCACAGAACAAGGATTTTCCCCCAATCGGGAATAACACTTGCAAGATGGAGTGGGGCATGTGATGGAATGGATGTTAGATGTCAATCATTCCAAGCAATGGATAAGACAACCATTTATTATGAGAGATGGTGGAAAGGTCTGATTGGAATGATGGTAGACGAAAGAGCAAGCTTGACTACACATGGCGCCTATTTTGCCAGGTTTTCACCATGGTACCTATCCATAGCGCCACCAAAGTGGTTTTCACTATTGGACAGATTATTTCTCTTTACTTTTTTGTTGATTTTCTCAATTTTTTTGGTGTTACAAAGATGCCTATTTGCCAGGTTTTCATCAAGGTAACCATTTTTTTTTATTTTTTTTTCCAATTTTTTTTTGTATTTTCTAGATTAAGACATGGATTCTCAGAAGCTACACATAGAACCTCTTTAGATGCAGGCTGTTGATAGGTGACAAAAGTGGCTCTCCTTTGGGAGTAGAGATTTGATACGCTCCTGACCCAAAAGCTTCTGTGACAATATAAGGCCCTAACCAGTTAGGTTCAAACTTACCTGGTTTTTCTTGTTCAGCTTGATTATTAGGATTCTCCATTAAAACCAAGTCACCAATGTCAAAGTGTCTATTGAGAACTTTCCTATTGTAGTTACAATGAAGACGATTCTGATATGCTTGCAAATGGTCTAGTGCTTTTTCTCTTCGTTCATCCAGTAATTATAGCTCTTGTAACCTAGATACACGGTATTCTTCATCGTCAATGTGACCCTTCAAGGATAACCTCAAGCAAGGTATTTCAACCTCAATAGGTAAGATAGCTTTGGATCTGAATACTAGGGAATATGGAGTGGTGCTAGTAGGAGTACGGATGCTTGTGCGGTACGCCCATAAGGTAGGATTCAACTGTAGGTGCCAGTCATGACCAACGTCATTGACAGTCTTCTTCAGGATTCTAACAATGGTTTTATTAGATGCCTTGACTTGGTCAATACCTTGTGGGTAATACAGGGTGGAAAAATGATGTTTGATATGGAACTCTTCACATAAATGGCATACTTCTTGGTTCTTGAATGGGCATCCATTGTCTATGATTATGGATTGGGGTACACCATACCGACAAATGATATAGTTTAGGATAAACTTAGATATTTGCATGTCGGTGATGTAAGTCATGGGAATAGCTTCAATCCATTTGGTGAAGTATTCAGTGGTGGTTATGATGAATTTATGGTCATCGAATGATGGAGGGTGTATCTTACCTATGAGGTCAAGTCCCCATTGGGAAAAGGGCCATGGTGATGTAATCGGACGAAGCTCCTATGCTGGTGCTCTTATCAAATCTCCATTTATCTGACACTGTCTACATTTCTTTACAAAGATATATGAGTCTTTCTCCATTGTAGGCCAATAATAACCTGGTCTCATAATCTTATGGGCTAAATTAGGACCACTTGAATGAGATCCGCATATACCCTTGTGCATCGCTCGCAAAGTTGTTTGTGCATCCTTAGCATCGAGACATCTCATTAGGGTGTTATCTAAGGTACGTCTATACAGGGTTTCTCCGATGATGGTGTACTTAGCTGACTTTCGGATGAAGGTTTGGTGTTGGTTATTGGACAAGTCTAGAGGTAAGGTTTGGTCAGTTAGATAGTCGAATATGTCTTTATACCAAGGGGACGTAGGACCAACAATGGTACACACCATTGCAGTATCGGCGACATCATAGGAGGGGACCAACAGTTGTTCAACCAGAAACTCAAACTTAGGCATGTTACTCAGAATATCCAACAAGGAACCCATGGTTGCCATAGCATCTGCAACCCTATTTTGAATACGTGGTATTTGTTGAAAGGTAATTTCATTGAAGTATTGCTTGAAACTATCAGCCATACACTTGTAAGGGGCAAGCTTCTCATCCTTAGTCTCATAATCACCATTTACTTTCCAGATTACTAGCTGAGAATTGCCAAAAACATGTAGACTCTTAATCTTCCACTGAGCTACCATTTTTAATCCTATCACTAAGGCTTCATACTCTACTATGTTGTTGGTACAAGGGAAAGCAATCCTGAATGATTTAGGAATGGTATCAACTTGAGGTGTAACAAATAGGATACTTTCTCCTGAACCATGATTTGTATGTGACCCATCAAAGTATAATTTCCATTTGGTTTTAATGTCAACGTTGAAGAGAAATTGATCAAGAAAATCTACCACTAAAGGATGGTACGCCTTCATAGGTGCATCGGCTAACTGATCTGCAATCACTTGCCCTTTTCTAGCCTTCCTCTCTACATATTGGATGTCGTACTCGCTAAGTATCATAACCCATTAAGCCAATCAGCCTGTTAATGTTGCCTTACTTAGGAGGTATTTGAGGGGATCAATCTTTGCAACCAACATTGTTTGGCGATTGAGCATATAATATCAAATTTTTTGGGTAGCAAAGACTACCGCAAGACAGGCACGTTCTATGTTGCTGTAATTCAATTCATATCCCACTAAGGTATGACTAATGTAATAGACTGCTCTTTCATGACCTTGATCATCATTTTGTGCGAGAAGAGCCCCTAATGTTGAATGAGTTGCTGAAATGTATAGTATCAACGGTTTCCCATCTATAGGTCGCATTAAGACTGGTGGAGTGAGCAAATAATCCTTGATATTTTGGAAAGCGTCCTGACATTTAGGTGTCCACACAAATGGTACTCCTTTCTTGAGTAGATGTTGAAATGGGTGTATTTCATCTGCCAGTTGTACAATGAAATGCCTAATAGACTGTAATATTCCCTGTAGTGTTCTAAGTTTACCAATGTTGACTGGAGGAGGCATTTCTATGATAGCTCTTACCTTCTTTGGATCTACTTCAATGCCTCTTCTGGAGATGATATACCCTAGAATTTTCCCTGATTTTACTCCAAAGACACATTTCTTTGGATTCAACCTGACATTGTAATTCTCTAGCCTCTAGAATATCTTATCTAGAACCTTCAAATGATCTTCCCTTGTTTCTGATTTAGTTATAATGTCATCTACATAATCTTTAATGAGAGTATGTACAAAGTCATGGAAAATTGTAGTCATTGCCCGTTGATAGGTAGCTCCTGCGTTCTTAAGGCCAAAAGGCATAACATTCCAACAGTATGTGCCCCATGAACACATGAACGTTGTCTTGTGTTGGTCTTCAGCTGCTATTTTGATTTGGTTATATCCAAAGAAACCATCCATGAGGGATAGCATCCCGTATCCTGCTGTGAGATCTACTATCATGTTGATGTTCGGCAAAGGGAAGTCATCCTTAGGACATGCCTTATTGATGTCTCTAAAGTCTGTGCAAATGCAAATGCCCCCAGTTGGTTTAGTCACTGGTACAAGATTTGATATCCAGTCTGCATAGTTGATCGTCCTTATGAATCCTACATCCAAGAGTTTCTTAAGTTCTGCCTTGACCAATAGAGCAATTTGCGGATGCATTTTCCTTAACTTTTGCTTGACTGGCTTAATACCTGGTTGTAGTGGTAAATGGTGCAATATTAGGTCTAGATTCAGCCTAGGCATGTCAGCATATGACCATGCAAAGTTTATCTGTCTCTTTTTGAAGAAGTCCTTAAACTCAGGATTTTTTGTCTCTGTTAAGGAAGTTGCAAAATATACCATCCGAGGATTCTCTTTTGTACCTATGTTGACTTCAATAGACTCTTTTACTAGCATCGGAGACTTTTCCTGTTCAACGGGGAGAATATTTAAACCTCTATCCTTGGGTGCCTCTGAGAGGTTTTCGCCCTCGGATACGTCCTTTATTTTGATTGTTTCTTCATCCAAAGGCACCTTTCGGTTTTCACCTAGGGACTCATCATTTTTCTTTTCATTGTATTTTTTCTTTTTATTCTCATTTTTGTGACTAGAGGTGTAAATAGACTCCTCAAAATATGCTTTATCATCCAAGTCTATGGTAAAACCCGCTTTATGATCCCCTCTTGGTATGCCTTCTCTAAGTCCCATGAACTCACCAATTGCTTCGTCGTTCTCGAATGTGTCTATGATGGGTGTACCTTGTTGATCCCAGTTGAAAATTTTAGGATATATAAGGGGCATGTCATCATCGGAGTTAGCAAAGGTGGAAGCCGACAAGGTGAGTATAGAATGGTTGACATGGTCACAGAAGTTTTGGACTAACTCCCTCTTATTTTTCTTCCTATAGGTAGGTATACTCTATTGTGGGACTCTAGAAAGGGCTGAGATGTCAGAAGATGGTTTGTCAGGTGCCCAAGATGCATGATCCAGGGTTTCCCAATAATAGTTCTTTTTCCATTCTTCTTTGGATAAGTGTTCCCTATGACGGGGACTAGATGGTTTTGGTACAGGTTTTATCTTTAGGTCCAATTCTCCAAATAGAGCATCTATGTTCATGGAACTAGTAGAGGAAAGGGAATCCCATTCACAATCAATTGAGTCAGGGGATTCATCAACTGGGGGTTTGTCATAAACTAGGGGCAGTGGTTCATGAGATATCTCGATGTCTACGCAAGCACTCACTTCCTCTTGAAATGGTGACGAAGTACTAGGAAACCCAATTCTAAGCGGTTGAAACCCTAGCCCTAGGTATTTCAGTCGTGGTGAGATAGTGATCAGTTCCATCCTTCCATTTTGATGTAGTCCTAACCCACTATGCTCATCATATCCTTCATTTTTCATTATCTTAAAGCCTTTTCCATATTGGTCCTTAGCTATTTGAATAGATGATGAGGGGTATGCATTGTCTTCTTCATATGACCAGGAGTTAATATCATCTTGATCCATAATTTATTCACTTAACTCTCCCCATTTGGTCAATGTCATTGTAGGGGGAACATGAAATATGACTACTATCTTCTAACTGCCATGGGTAAGCCATATGCCTTAGGTGGAACTAGTTGAGTGACACAGTATGATGCCTTTATTTAATATTATCCACAGCCCTTGTCTTGGATCTTGACCTTAGGAGTGGATGATGGTGGTTTGAATGAAATGGACTTAGTGAGATGTGATGGGTCAACGTATAAGGATAAAGTGGATGATGAAGCTTCTTGGTTAACTGGTACCTATCATTGTGGAATTTCCCTTAGGCTTGTACAATACTGAAAAGGATTTGGATCACCATCAATCGTGATCTCGGTGCCATTATACGGGAACTTAAGACATTGGTGATATGTTGAAGGTACAGCTTTCATTGCATGTATCCAAGGTCTACCTAACAAAAATTTGTACAGAAGGGTGAGATCCAAGACTTGGAAGCTGGTGTTCATGATTGTTGGGCCAATTCTGATAGGGAGTGTGACAACTCCTTTGGATGATCTTTCCTCATCATTGTAAGCCTTGATGACTATACTCTTAGACGTGTCTATGCAGTCTTCCGAGAATCATAATGCCTTAACCAATTTTAGGGTACACAGGTTCAAACTTGCTCCTCCATCTACAAAGACTCGTCTGACTTTGGTTTGATGGACTAAGACTTCAAGATGTAAGGGGTCATTATGATCAAACTTTTCAGTTGAGTAATCTTGTTGGGAAAATGTGGCATGATGTGAGTTGGTTAATATCCCACCATTTCTTCTAAACGATTGACATCTAAGTCTATAGGAACAGTCGTGTTTTGTAAAGCTTTGTCAAGAATGGCTCGATGCTTAGGTGATAAAGTCAACAATTCCAAGATGGATATATGTGCGGGGGTTTTGCTCAGTTGATCAAGGAGATTGTACTTAGACTTGGAATATTGTGTAGGTGGCTCAGAAGAAGGACCTGGAATAGTAATCTTAGTTTTGCATGTGTTTACATTACATTTTGGATGCTTCTTAATGACGATGGTATTGGCGTTTTCATTTGCGGCTCGGAGGTGATTTATGATCATTCCTTTACCATAGTCATACTTGGTATTGGTATAATTGGTTGATGGATTATTCTTGGTTCCCGAACTGGAGGCTTTTCCTTTCGTGTGGTCATGTAACGGGTCCGTGAAGACCTTATGATCACTTTTCTTGGTAATTTTCTACCCACCGACCTCTATGGTTTCATTTTCAACAAAGTCTTGTATAATATTCTTCAATTGGCAACATTGTTGTAGGTTGTGTTCTTTCGTTCGATGATAGTCACAAAAATCGTTATCATCCCACCATGAAGGTTTGAACTGTCCAGGATCATACTCTCTTGGTTCCAAAGGTTTGATGAGATTATGTTTAATCAATTCTTTGAAAATTGTCTCGATTGGTTGTCCTAAAGGTGTAAATTCACGTGTAGGAAATCTCCTTTGTGGTCTTTGTTGTTGTGAATTTTTGACATAATTGGTTGTTTGATCTGGACTATTCATCATGTCTTGATTGGAGTTGTAACCTCTAAGTGTGATAACTAGTCCCATATGTATGTTTTTAGCATCAATAATGTCGTCATTTGTAGCATTTTTGTTTCTAGACCAGAATTTGTTTCTATCGTTTGGTGCATTCTGATGTTGAACCACTGGATTTTGGCCTAGTACTTTTATTTCTCCTTTGTCTATAAGGCCTTTCTCAAGGATGATGCCCTTTTGTACCAAGTCTAGGAATGAAGTACAACAATGTACCTTTAAGTCACTTCGCAGTTTTGGATTGATGCTTTCTAGGAATATCATGACCTTTTGTTTTTCGGGTATTTCAACTGGACATCTGCTAGCTAGACTTCTCCATCTCTAGAAGAAAGTGGTGAAAGTTTCGTCATCTTCTTGTGTTGTGTGGCACAAGGTTTCTATTGTTACTTCATTTTCTATGTTAAAGGAAAAATGTTTGACAAAATTCTCAGCTAGTTCACCCCGGGATCATATGCCATACGGTAATTTAGAAAACCATTCCAGTCCTATCCCGATAAGGGTTCATGGAAATAGTCTCATCAAGTATGTGGGGTCATACGATATGTCCATGCATGCCATTGAGAATTATCTAATGTGTTCCAAAGGATTCTTCCTCCCATTATACTTAGGCAAAATTGGTATAATGTATCCATGGGGGAAAGGTGTCATATAAAGCGCTTTGTTAAATGGACATGGACATAGGTCTTGCGCTGAGATAGTTCATTTGCCTGACAGAGACATGTTATCCATCTGTTGTTGAAGAGTTTGCATTTGGTTCTGGAGAACATCCACTTGTGTCAAGGAAATTTTTTTTGCATTTTTTGGATCAATGTAGGTGTTCTGATATGCCATGTTTTGTGACGAGTTGTGATTTGGCGAGGGAATATATCCCGTTAGAATGTTCTGATTTGGTATAGGAATATTCCCTAACTGAATGTTCTAATTTGGTATAGGAATATTTCATGTTTGAATGGTCTGATTAGGTATAGTAATATTGCCTGTCTGAATGGTCTGATTTGGTATAGGAATATTCCTGCCAACTTTGGATCTCTTACCAGTCGTGTTGGTACCAAAGGGGTTGGAGGAAGTTGCCCCCGCAGTAAATTGTAAACCTTGTGTTATGTTGAAAGGGGTTGTGTTTACAATTGATGATGTTTGAGTTGGTATGCTGGTTGGTATCATTGCGGTAATTTGGGGAATAGAAACACTTAACGTCGCAACTTGCGTTGGTTGAGTAGACTGTGTTTTCAAAGTATGAATATCAAATCCTGGTGGTAGTGTGGCACTTTCTACTAGCAACTTTGCTAGATATCATTGGGGATCATTTGCCAAACACTCATCCATAAAGGATGCAAACTCAGGATCTTGTACAGTGGCGTCTATGTCTTCTATATAAATTCATCCATGTGTGTCTCTAGTGATGTGTTTTTCCAACAAAGGTTTGTGTGGTCTTTCACTTCCTGATGGTTGATTTTCGAATGGATTGATGAATTCGTTGGGGTCTGACATTGCTTTATGTTTCTTTTGAGACCTTGTTTCGACCATGAAAAGTTGCTCAAAAAGGGGTAATGCAGATTACGTCTAAAAACTGATATGTCCTATTTCTATATTTTTGGATTTTTTGACAATAAATGATGTTGCTAAAATAATTTCTAAAAAGATGTATACTAAGATGACGTATGATAGGACGGACAATATGCAAAATCTCGAGTAGACTATGATGATAAATGAGTCTAAGACGGGTATAACCTACCACCTATGGAATAAATGCATGCAATGATTTGTATTTGACCAAGGAACCTAATTGTAGGACAAGGACAGTTGACAAGGTGAATTTTCCAAACTAGACTGTTGAGCTGAAAAGATTCACTAAATAGGACCAAAGTGACTAGGTTCAATGACTAGGACAAATCGGAACATGAACGTTTCCAATGACGAGGAAAGTTATCTATTCGGTGATATGCAATTTCCTAAGAAGTATTGATATGCATGCAACTTAGGATGACTATGACTAAGACGTTGACTATGAATAAGACGTATATGACACATAAGGATGCAAGGTTTTTGAGAAAAACTTATCATTTTTTGTCCAAGGTTGATCTTAAGAACCAGAAGCAAAAGTGACAATGATGTTTCGGACTCAATTTGCGGTTTTTCGAAGTTTTATGTTGACAGTCAAATGTGGTTCACCTAACAGTTGCAGTTCAAATTTTGATAGATGCGGTTTACAATTGTGCATGTGGTGTTTTGACTAAAACCTCATTTCGAACATTGATAGAGTTTAGACTTTTTGACAAATGCGGTTTAGTTTATGGGTAAGTGCACCAATCTGTGACATAATTTTGGCTCTTAAGATGCCACTTTTTTTCTGAAATCAGGAAAATCTTATTTGCACAAGAAAATGAAGATAGTTACGCTCAAAATTTCAAGATGTAGCAAGAAAAAAATTTCAAGTGCTCCGAGTCTAGTTTCTAAGCTACTATTATTTTTTGAAATTAATGAAGATTAAGGGTCTCAAAAAGGGTGGGGGGGGGAAAACAGGTCTTGTTTGTATCAAAAAAAATAGCATAGTGCCTGAGGACTCCCCCCTTTTTGGTTAAATTTTTCTTAGAATTTCAAAAATCCCAATGGTGAGAAATTAGCTAACACCATGTAGTTTATCCTCCTTCTTTCGGATAATTTTTTTAATGAATATATAATATTTTATGAATTTTTAAAGTGGACACATCCTGAAAAGCTGAAATTTGAGCGTGCTCCCCCCCAATTTTTTTGCAAACTAATCGAAAATTGATTTTATTTTTTTCATCATGTGTAGAATGGAGTCTAGTTTCAAAAAATGTAATTTGTTTCACGTTCCAATGAACGTGTAAAAATCTATCCTAAACCTAGCACATGTTGGTTTTTGACCAAAAACGAAGGCATTTACAATAGAAGCCATGGATCAAAACCTTAACTAAATCAAAATGAAAAAAGAATTATATATTTAGATAGTTGAGATAGAGGTTAATGCTATCACAGTTTTTTTTATAAACGTGCATTACAAGACGTGCAAATGAGATGGGGAGCACGGTCAAAAATATGAGAAAATTTGGCAAATCCTCTTAATTAACACGTCTAAAGCAGGCCTTTTGGCGAGCGCCAAATGTGATGAGTCATTTGGCGAGCGCCAAATGGCCTGCTTTGCACAAAACTAGATTTTTGCTTTCTTTGTCAAGGAAACTATATACATGAAATAAACATTTAAGTAGAAGTTGACATTTACATATGGACATTTACTTTCTTATACTTTAAGTTATATTTCATGTATATATAGGCAAGATGTTTGAGAGTGGCTTCAGATCTCTAAGAGTTATAATGCAAATTCTTGTTTTTGGAAGATCTTAAAAATTTCAGACAGTCAAATTTCAGTAATCAGCATGTCAAATTTTAGTAATCAGGAGGTCAAATTTTAGTACTCAGGAGGTCGAATTTCATCTAACTCACTCATTTTCATCTCTTATTCTCTAGACCTCTCTCTCTCTCACTATCTCCATCCCTTTATCTAACAATATCTTCCTTGAGCTCAAGAACTATATCTCTACATGTCCATCTCTCTCTCCTTCCCTCTCCAATATCTATCTCCCTCCCTCCTTCCATCTCTACATTTTTCTATCTCTCATCCCTCTCCTTTAATCTCTATATATCTCTCTCTACTCTCTATACTTACCTAGATCCCTCCCTCCCTCCCTCCCTCTCCTCTCTTTCTCTCTCTCTTTGCTTCCCTCGCTCTCTCCTCCCCTCTCTACTCTCTATCTTGTCATTCTCTCTCCTTCCCTCTCTAGTTCTCTCTATCTCACTTCTCTCTCCTTCCCTCTCTAGTTCTCTCTATCTCACTTCTCTCTCCTTCCCTCCCTCCCTCTCTAGTTTTCTCTATCTCCCTCTCTCTCTCTCCTTCCCTTTCTACTTCTCTTTATCTCACCTCTCTTTCTCCCCCTCTCTCTCTCCCTCTCTCTTCCTTTCACCCACCTTTGCTCTCTACTTCTCTCTATCTAACCTATCCCTATACATCTCTCTCTCTCCCCCCTCCTTCCATCTCAATCTCTCCACCTTCCTCCTTATCTCTCTAATTTTAAGCTCCATCACACATCTCTATCACCTATCTCACTTCTCTCTTTCCCCTTCCCTCTCTACTCTCTTTCTCTCTATCTCACCCCTCTCTCCCTAGCTATTCCTCCCTCCTCTCTCTTATCTCTCTCACCTCTCTCTCTCCATCCCTACCTCTTCCTCCCTCTCTCCTTCCCTCTATTTTTCTCTTTATCTCCTCCTCCCTCTATCTACCTAGACCTCTCTCTATTTTTGTCTCACCTCTCTCTCCATCCCTACCTCTCCCTATATCTCTCCTTTCATATCTACTTCTCTCTACCTAGTTTTCCCTCTGTACCTATTTCTCTCTCCAGCAGCGTGGACGCCGGATAGAGCCACTATCCGCAAAAAAAGTGCAAGTTAGTCAATCCATCAGTGGTTGAAAATGTGATCCTCAGCAGGAGGAATTTGAAAAGGAAGTCGGCATGACCTACCAAGCTGGGTCCACATGTCGCATTGTGAGGTGAAATTGAAAGGGGGACCTGAGCCCAGTCTCAGAGTTCAGGGCATAGGATCCTGACCAAGCTCAGATCTGAGGTGAAATCGAAAGGGGGACCTGAGCCCAGTCTCAGAGTTCAGGGCGTAGGATCCTGACCAAGCTCAGATCCGAGGTGAAATCGAAAGGGGGATCTATGCCACAGTCATAGAGTCCAGGGTGTAGGTTCTCATCCACGACAGAACCGAGGAGGAACCAAATGGGGAACCTATCCAAGGCAGAGTTCAGGGTGTAGGATCTTGTCTAGGACAAATCCGAGGCGAAATTCTGGTAGCAGAAGGGTTGAAGAGCAAGAATTGAAGTAACCATCTAAGGTGGAAGATTTGGATCGACGTAACCAAGGTCACCAAGGAAGTCTCCAAGTAGGTTGCAGGTGTCCCTCAGCGACACCAAGCCAAGTCGCGCTCACCTAGTTGAGTTCGCATCAAGTCGCTCTGGATCCTATCCGAGCGCAATTCAGAAGTACACCATCAGAGGTGGAAAAAAGTATGACAGAGTATTGAAGGATCACCAAAAGCAAGACGTGTATCGGCAAACAAAAGTTGTTTCATTTTGGCCTATTGTATGATAGGTGAGAGACTCCTCAGCAGTCGAGTGGGTGCCAAGCCATGCCACGTTGCCGCGCTCCACAGAGTATGCAAGTCCCCAGCGACTACGATACTAGAGTATCATGGGTAGACAAGATGACGTAGCGGACAAAAGCTGCGAAGCCAAAAGTCGAAGGTGTGAATTCGAGAAATAGTCAGAAGAGGGTATTCTAGTC
Source organism: Sequoiadendron giganteum (assembly GCA_007115665.2). Lineage (NCBI taxonomy): Eukaryota > Viridiplantae > Streptophyta > Pinopsida > Cupressales > Cupressaceae > Sequoiadendron > Sequoiadendron giganteum. The sequence goes on from CM021106.1 coordinate 394,850,650, forward strand.
ACCAGAGGCTAGGTGCTGAACTTGCACAACCAAGTTGTTGCAGCATGTCTCCCAACCATCGTTGGAAGTTTTGAGTAAAAGTGTATCCCTCAGCGATGCAGTGTTCACCTCAGGAACAACTTAGAAGTCATTCAAGGCTGAACCTTGCAAAGCATTGTAGTGTCCAAGACATGCAACAAAGTTTCACTTCTATTGACATCAACTCAAGTAGTCCATCATTTGAAGATCCCTTTGGATAGGTGTGTAAGTCTTCTTCAGCAAGCAAATAAGCACGGGTCTCACGTTAGAGTTATCGGCGTTGGAGATGTCGCCTGTTTTTAAGTGGGGGAGGATGTAAGGGGCTCGAAGCGAACAGTGCGCTAGAGGTGCACTCGGCCCAGCCCAAGTGCGGTGCACCCAAGTGTACCCTTGGTGATACAAGTTAGGCGAGGTGTGATGTTAGTCAATGCGTGAGCCAGGCGAGGCGCAGCAGTCGTGCGAGTTGGAATCATGAGTCTAGTGGACGCCACGTCCAGGACTCATCCTAAGTGCACACCTAGCCGTAGTAGTCGTGGGCGAACCTTTGACCATCTGCCAAGCCATGAGGCATGAACAAAGTCCATCATCCATTCAGCCATGGTCGAGCCGCACCAAGAAGCTAGGCATAGAGGTCAGTGTTACAGTTATGCCGAGGTGAGTTGGACAGCCAGTTCAATGTCGAGCCGAGTTACTCCCAGTAGCGTGGGTAGAATACATAAGAGAATCCAAGTGTGCCGAGTCATGCCAAGTCATGGCAAACCAGCATAGGTTGCCCGATGCAACTCTACAAGGCGAGTTGAGCTCGTCAAGAAGTTAGTCAGGCTAGCAAGAGCCTGCAAAGCAGAAAACCACCTATGGGTTATTACAAGTAGCAATAAGGAGGAAATCAGGGGCCCCGCCCATTCTTCAGCGTCATCCTACCGAGGTCTGGTATCTAGACTAATAACTTATATAAGGAGGTATGGTCGTTCGCACAATGGAACACCATAGGGCTGCACCATCGCGTCGCACCACAGAGGCACCGATGCGTTGCACTGGGAGTTCATAGCAAGTCACCATCAGAGTGCTCCTCAAACTCCTCCTCCCAGGAACTAAGCAGAATAGTTCCGGCACCATGCCATGCCGTCATGTAGGTGTTGTCCCGCCAAGCGAAGTATGCAGTCCACAAAGAGTATCACGCTCTAGCACTCATCCTTCCCGGAGTGAAACAGAAGTAACTCCCACCTCGAGTCCCCTACGACTCAGGTGCTCATCATAGTCTTTAGGAGCGAGGAAGTCTCGTTCCGCCTCGGCTATGAAGTGTGGGGTTTTGTGGTAGACCCAACGTCCCGAACCCGGTGAACTCAGTAACCGGGCCAACATGAGATAGTTCCAAGACACCTTGTCAAGAGAGCTGGATGTTGGAACTCATCCCTTAGTGGCGAGGTAAAGAGAGGAACGCAGGTTGGGCGAGCTACGGATCCGCGCCGACAAGGTAAGCCTGGGATGGCTCAATGCATTCCATCAATGTCGAGCCAAGTCTGGAACTAGTCAGAGGGTTTCAGCAAAGCGATCTCATGTAATACTTAGATCAGGTCCGAGCCTGTTCCTTAGCATTGAGGTGTGAAGTCGAGGAGCCACGCCGGGTGCGCTCCCTGCAAGCGAGCTGGGCCATGTCATGCCAAGCACACATGATCACCACGAAGGCAAGCGAGCTTTGGTTCTCTTGATGTTAGACTCAATCCTCTTCAGCAGGATCACATGAGTTACTCAAGAGCCGAACTCCTCAGTATGGTGTACACCCGGAGCAAGGATGGAAGCTAGTGAAGTTGTTATTCAACTCCAGGAATGGGGGCAGCAAGGAAGGAGTCCTAGACACTCGAATTGGTATCATCGTGCAAGGTCTCAACAAAGGTTACCCTAGCGTAACAGCACCATCAGAACTCCCTCAGCCGAGTTGGTGTCTATGGAGACAAGTCGCACAATCCTTGAAGTCATCGGACAAGGTGATCTACGATCCTGGGCCCTATGCAACAGTGGGAGTTACTCAGCCGGAGTCAACCTCCCTAGAGATCAAAAAGGAATCTGTTGTGAGTTTAGAGTTGGATCTGTAAGCGCTCCCCGAGCCAGTCCACGCGAAGAGCGAACTCAGGGTTCAAAGGTGAATGAGTTAGTAGTCAATTGTCTTATGGGGGACACGAGCCATGAAGCACTCAGCTAAATCACCACCTCCTCTCTCTCAATATCTCCACCTTCTTTCCCTCTCTAATTCTCTCTCTATCACCTCTCTATCTCTCTCCTCCCTCTCTACTCTATCTCTCCCTCCCTCTCCCTCTTTCTATCTCTCCTCTCTCCCTCCCCCTCTTTCTATATCTCTTTGCCCTCTCTCTACCTATATCTCTCTCCTTCTATCTATCTCAACTATCTCAACTATCCATCTTTACCTATCCCTCCCTCTCTCTCTCTTCCACCAAAATTCACTCTACATCTCTCTATCTAGCCTACCCCTATATACCTCATTTTCTCTCCCTCTCTCTTTCCCTCTCTCAATCTATCTACCTTTCTCATTACGCCTCTACTTCTCTCTATCACCTCTCTCTCTCCCCTTCCCTCTTTACTTTCTTTCTCTCTATCTCACCCCTCTCTCCTTAAATATCCCTCCCTCCCTCTCTCTCTCTATCTCACCTATCTCTCCCTCCCTACCTCTTCTTCCCTCTCTCCACCATTCTCTACTTCCCTTTATCTCCCCTCCCTCTCCTTACCTACCTCTCTCTCTCTCTATTTCACTCTCTCACCTCTCTCTAAATCCTTATCTCTCCCTCGATCCCTACCTCTCCATCCATCTCTCCTTCCCTCTCCACTTCTCTATATCTCCCTTTACTCTCTCTACCTACCTCTCTCTCTCCATCCCTACCTCTCCCTCCAACTCTCCTTACCTCTCTACTTCTCTCTACCTACCTATCCCTCTATACCTCATTCTCTCTCTCTCCCTCTCTCCATCCTTCCCTTTCTCAATCTATATCCACATTCCTTCTTCTCTCTCTAACTTCTCCCTCCCTTCCCCTCTCTCCTTACCTCTCTACTCTATCTCTATCTCAACTCTCTCTACCTACATATATATCATTCCCTCATCTCTCTCTCTCTCTCTCTCCTACCCTCTCTCCCTCTCTCAAGTCTCTCTATCTCTCTCCCATCTACCCTTAACCCTTAAAACCCTCTACCCTCTATCTCTCTCCCATCTACCCTTAACCCTTAAAACCCTCTACCCTCTATCTCTCTCCCACTCCCTCTCTCTCTATCTCACATATCTCCCTCCTACCCGCTCTCCCTATCTCAATTCTCTCTCTCACTCACTCACTCCTATATCTCTCCGCTCTACCCTTAGCCCTCTACCCTCTATCTCTCTCCTGCTCGCTCCCTCTCTCTCTCAAGACTCTCCCTCATATCCCCTCTCCCTCTCTCAGGTCTCTCTCTCTCTCACTCACTCCATCTATCTCTCTCCCCTCTGCCCTTAACCCTAAACCCTTAAACCCTCTACCATTTATCTCTCTCACTCCCTCCCTCCCTCCCTCCCTATCTCTCTCTCAATTCTCTCCCTCCTACCCCTCTCTTAGGTCTGTCACTCACTCACTCACTCACTCACTCATTCCTATCTCTCTCCCCTCTACCCTTAACCCTCTACCCTCTACCCTCTACCCTTAACCCTATACCCTCTATCTCTCTCTAACTCCCTCCCTCTCTCTCTCACTAAATCCCTCTATCTCTCCCCCGTATACCCTTAACCCTAAACCTTTAACCCTTAACCCTTAAACCCTAAACCCTCAAACCCTCTACCCTCTCTCTCTCAATTCTCTCCCTCCTACCCCATCTCCCTCTCTCAAGTCTCTCTTTCTTAGTCACTCCCTCTATCTCTCCCCCCTCTACACTTAACCCTAAACCCTAAACCCTCTATCCTCTCTCTCTCTCAACCATCTCCCTCCTACACCCTCTCGCTCTTTCAAGTCTCTCTCTCACTCACTCACTCACTCCTATGTCTCTTCCATCTACCCTTAGCCCTATACCCTTAAAACATCTAAGCTCTACCCTCTATCTCTCTCCCACTCCCTCCCTCCCTCTCTCTCTCAAGACTCTCCCTCCTACCCCCTCTCCCTCTCTCGGGTCTCTCACTCACTCACTCCATCTCTCTCTCCCCTCCACCCTTAACCCTGAGCCATAAACCCTTAAACCTTCTACCCTCCCTCCCTCTATCTCTCTCCCACTCCCTCCATCTCTCTCTCTCAACCCTCTCCCTC
>CM021106.1:394855038-394873952 GCA_007115665.2 Sequoiadendron giganteum
CAACCCTTAAACCCTAAACCCTGAACCCTTATACCCTCTACCTTATACATTAGACCCTCAACGCTAATCCTTCAACCATATACCCTTAAACCTATACCCTAAACCCTCTACCCTCAACCCTAAACCCTTAAACCTTCTACCCTCTACCCTCTACCCTCTACCCTATACCCTCAACCCAATACCCTAAACCATCAATCCTATACCATAAATTCTCAACCTTCTATCCTATACATTAGATCCTCAACCCTCATATATCTCTATCCCTTTCTCCTATTCTCTCCTCTCTATCTCACTTCTCCCTCCATCTCTCCCTCCATCCTTCCCTCCCTCTCTACCCTAATCCCTCAACCCTATACCATCAACCCTTAAACCCTTAAACACTCAACCCTCACCCTGATACCCTCTACCATCAACCATTAAAACCTCTAACCCAAGTAAACTCTATACCCTAATCCCTCATTCCTCAACCCTCCACCCTCTACCCTCTACCCTCTACCATCTACCCTATACCCTCTACCCTCAACCCTCAACCCTCAACCCTTAAACGCTCTACTGTCTACCCTCTACCATATAAATTAAACCCTCAATTATCAGCCCTTGACCCTTAATACCTAAACCCTAGGTAGGTAGGGGAACATAGGTGAGATACAAAGTGATGAAGGGAGAGGTAGGTAAAAAAAGGGATAGGGGAGATAAATCTAGGTAGAGAGGGCAGGAGATGTAGAGAGAGGAGAGATAGAGAGAATTAGAGAGGGGAGGGAGGGACAAGTAGGAAGGAGATAGAGGTGTGTGTGTGTGTGTGTGTGTGTGTGTGTGTGTGTGTGAGAGAGAGAGAGAGAGAGAGAGAGAGAGACGGTTGAGATATAGAGTGATGGAGGGAGAAGTGGGTAAAGAGAGGGAGAGGGGAGGATAAAGATAAATATAGAGGGAAGGAGATGTAGAGAGAGATGATAGATAGAGAGAAGTGGAGAGTGGAGGGATGGTGGGAGAGGAAAGGAGGAGATAGAGGTGAGTGTGTGTGAGAGGGAGAGAGAGTTAGAGGAGAGAAAATGAGGGGACAGAGGAAGGGGGAGAGAGATAAATAGATTAGAGAGGGAAGGGGGGAGGGATATAGAGTAGAGAGGGAAGGAGAGAGTAAGAGAGAAAGATGGGTGAGGGAGAGAGTGGTAGGTAGTGGAGTGAGAGGTAGGTAGAGAGGGAAGGAGAGAGGGATGGATAGGAGGGAGACAGGGAAGGAGGGAGAGTGAGATGGAGAGAGTGGTGAGATAGAGAGTAGAGAGGTAAGGAGAGAGAAATAGGTAGAGGGACAACTAGGTAGAGAGAACTAGAGAGGGAATCTTAGGTCTCTCACTCACTCACTCACTCCCTCTCTCTATCTTAGGTCTCTCTTTCTCACACAATCACTCACTCCCTCTATCTCTCTCCCCTCTACCCTAAACCCTAAACCCTTAACCCTTAAACCCTAAACCATTAAACCCTCTACCCTCTACCCTTAACCCTCCCTCCCTCTGTCTCTCTCCCACTCCCTCCCTCTCTCTCTCTTTGAAGTCTCTCCATCCTACCCCCTCTCCCTCTCTTAGGTCTCTCTCTCACTCACTCAATCCATCTATCTCTCTTCTATCTCCCTTAAACCCTATACCATCAACCCAATACCCTAAACCATCAACCCTATAGGTCCTCAACCCTATACCTTCAATTCTCAACCATCTACTCTATACATTGGATCCTCAACCCTCATCTATCTTTGTCCCTCCCTCCTCTTCTCTCCTTATCTCTATCTCACTTCTCCCTCCATCTCTCCCTCCATACATCCCACCTTCTCTTCCCTAATACCTCAACCCTATACCCTCAACCCTTAAAACCTTAAACACTCAACCCTATACCCTAAACCCTCAACCCTCAACCCTTAAATCCTAAACCCTTAAACCCTCTACCCTCTACCCTCAACCCAATAACCTCAACCCTAATCCCTCAACACTTAAACCCTTAAACCCAATTAAACTCTCTACCCTAATCCCTCTATTAGGTATGTCACTCACTCACTCCCTCTATCTCTCTCCCATTCCCTCTCCCACTCCCTCTCTCTCACTCTCTCCCACTCTGTCTTTCTCCCTCTCTCTCTCCCTCTCTCAGATATCTCCCTCCCACTCTCTCTCTCCCTCTATCTCATGTATCTCCCCCCACCCCCTCCATCTCTCTCGAATCCCTCTATCTTGAGTACTCCCTCTCCCTCCCACCCCCTCTCTATCTCTCAAGTCTCTCTCTCTCTCACTCCTTGTATCTCTCCCATCCCTCTATCTCTCACTCCCTCTCTCTCCTACTCTCTTAGGTATCTCCTTCCCACCCCCTCTCTCCCACTTTGTCTCCCTCTCCTTCTCTATCGGGTGTCTCTCACTCTCTCTCTTTGTCTCTATGGATTAGGTTTTAAGGGTTGAGGGTTGAGGGATTAAGCCTCACTTATCTCACAATCCCTCTCTGTCAGGCCTCACTTACCTCCCACCCTACTTTCTTAGGTTTCTCCTTCCCACCCCCTCTCTCCCACTTTGACTCCCTCTCCTTCTCTCAAGTGTCTCCCTCCCAGCCTCTCTCTCTTAGGTTTCTCCCTCCCACACCCTCTCCCTCCCCCTCCCCTCTCTCTCTCTCCCACTCCCTCTCTCTCTCACTCCCTCTATCTCTCTCCCATTTTGTGTCTCTACCTCTCTTTGAAGTCTCTCCTTTTCAAAGGAACATATTTGGCGAGCACCAAATAGGTTTTACCTGGAAACGGTAAAAATAAGGGTTGACCTTGTGATTCAGGCCCACATTCTCCTATGATTGTCTGGTTCAGCGCTTTATCCGAGTCAGAAATGCCTTTTTTTCTACAGTTGACTTCATATTGTACCAATCTGCATGGTAGACAACATAGAAGAAGATATTTTGAAGTTTCTACATCATTTTACATTATCTGAGGTAATATATTCATTTTGGTAAATTGAAATTTTTCTATTTAGTATATTTGTTTGTTTTTGACAATATAAACTAAATTTCCTTAATGATTTTATTAATCATAACAATTGGACTTAGAATTCAACATTGAATTAGATGGGATTTGCATAAAAAAGTTCAATTTTTAGATTTTCATAAATAAGTTCATTTTTTATGAGTTTGAAGAACAAAAAAAATAAAAAACATGGCATTTACTTAACATAAATTTACTTATGAATTCTATTTGCATTGCTTATAGTAGTCCATTTCCAGCATGGCTAGTGGAATTCATTGTATTTCATTCTTTTTTTAACCAATTTGGAAAACTTTTATTTTCATCTAATTTGGAAAACCTCATTGCCAAAGAAATAGTGAATAATGATAAGATATAGCATCACAAACCCTTCTTTGAATCCATATTCTTCATGACTTTGTTGACAATCAAAAATTGGGTTTTGAGAAAAATAAACACAAGAGTTTCTAGTTTTCATTTAGGTGGCAGCAATTTATACCCTAGGTTTGTGATTCTCATTGATTTGCTGTATTGAATGGTTTCCACCCCTCTCTGCATCAATTTTTTTGTAAAATGCATTACTTACTTTTGTTCTATGTGTGTTTGTGGACATGTAGCATTCAAGGTCATGCTGAGGAAATGAACGAAGCCTCTAACACCAGAAGAACGTGCAGTTAAAAATGCAAGGAGAAGAGAATCAAAAAGTGTAGCTTGTGAAGCAAAGGAATTGCAACCCATACATCCACAAATTCCCGTGCAATCTAAGAGAGATGTCAAATTGGAAAAACAAAGGGCACGAATGAGGAAAGTTCATGGAAGGACAAGAATGGATACAGAAGTTGGGGGCACATCATCAACCATAGGTGAAGCTCAATGCACATCTCTAGTTGAAGACACATTAACAACAACATGTGGTTTTCCAGGTACATCGGAAATCACATCTCCAATTGAAGACACACCATCAAAAACATTGCGTTTTGAAAGTACAACATTCAAGTTGGAGGTACAACATCGTTTACATGTCAATCTCAAGGTATGTCATCAATTGCACCTCCAATTGAAGGTACACGATCTATCCCTGATGTTGTTGACCTTCCCAATATTGACACAAATTTACATTTGAGAACTCCTCGTAGAGTTTTGCATAGAAAACCTACATTTTTTATTGATATCGATTCCAATGTTTTGAAATGGATGCCTAATAAGATTCCAAAACGTACATGTCAAAGATATGCAGAAAGGATATGGATTTTTTTTTTGCGAAGCTAAGTGAGGGTGGAAGATGCCAACTATTTGTTGAAATGATGAGGCAACTCAAATTTAGGCCCACCATGAAGGCTCTTGGGCTAATATTTTTGAATGACTCAAGTGAAAATTCCATTGTAAAGAACTTGATGAGTGCATACGAGAGCGTGGGTTCCACCTCACACACGAAGGATAGTTGTGCCACATGATGTGTGATGACAATAACACTGTTAAGCAGTCAAACAAGGAACAAGGTGAACCTTACAAAGGCAAGTAAGTCTTTGAAAATAAGTAGATGATCTCTAATGAGATCCAAAGGAAGGTGTGAAAGAGTGGAGGATCCAACTAGCAATGAGTTATGGGCATTTTTGGGTAGAGTGCCATGGAAAGACACAAGAATTGCTCAAGGCTTGAGATCTTTAATTGTGAATTATTGGAAGGATAACACAAGGACCTCTCCTAATCAAAGAGATGTTGTAAGAAGGAGAATTGGTAGTAAAAACTGTGAGCCACATCCAATGCATTATTTGGATACCACTCAAACCCAATTTTTTGTTGATTTTGTACAAAAGTTTCCTGAAATTAAAATATGTCAAAGGTATTTTGAAATGCTAAAGCCTTTTTATGTCAAAATAAATCACACACACACTACTTGTTGTTGTAGGGTTCGTATTGATTTTTCTAACCATTATGATGTTTATCGACGTATATGTGTAGATATGCATACTGACAATGTTTTGCAGGAATGTAACATAATTCCTCCACCTAAATCATCAAGGAAATTTTTGTCTTCCACTTTATGTGAAAGAGAGGATGGTCAAATTTTTTACAAAAAATCATGTTTGGATGGCACATGTGATCATTTTGGTGGCATGCAACATTTTCCAATTTTCCAACACATGGCTAGTACACACACAATTGGATACAAAATTGTGGAATTTGGCAAATATAAGACAGTGGCATACAGTCTAAAAGATGGGAAAGAAGCAAAGAAGTGTGAATTGGTCAGTGATAAGATTCCAGTGTATCAGTTTATGGGCATTTTTTGTGATCGGGTGGTTTATGATTATGCAACGCATACACACAAAGCACAATGGTTGGACTCACAGTTCAAGTTATGCAAGGACACATTTCCACTTCATCATATCATTTTAGTTGTCGACTTCGCTGAGAAATACACACTACAACCACAGAACGAGGTGCAATCACAGTACTACAACTTCGTGCAGGTTGCTATATTTGTACATATAGCATTCATTCATGCAAATGATAGTACAGAGGAAAATAGGAAAGTATTGAGGGAGTATCACTTTTACATCAGTGATGATCGCACACATTCTACAGAGTTTGTTCAAGGTTGCTTTCATATGTTCTATGTCGATCTGGCTAGCAGGGGCATATCATTTAGTCAACATATCATATGGTCAGATAATTGTACATCACAATTCAAGAATGCCAGAATGTTTTACTGGTTGAGAAGGATGCATAGGATTAGTGGTGTTCAACATATGTGGAACTTCTCAGAGGTCGGGCATGGAAAGGGGCAGCATGATGGAGCAGGTGCATGTATCAAAAGAGCCCTAGCACAAGAAGAGTTAAAGTACACAAACAGTGTAAAGTTGACAAATGCAAGATCAATTGTCCAGTGGTGCAATGGTTCAATGAGTCGAGGTAGTGAAGGTAATTCTTTAGTTCATAGATTTTTTCATTTAGTAGATGATACTAACATTGCAAAATATGAGGATTTTTGTACACTAATAGGATCGAGCGAGCTACACTCTTTTAGAAGCTCCAATGCAGGTACATGGACTATCCATACAAGGAAGATGGCATGCTTTTCTTATGCATGTACACTTCAATCATGGAATGATTGCGAGTCAACAGAGTGGGTTGACGAATGGTCTATAAGAATTCTAACCCCACTTGACACTTATCAGCTCCTGACTACTTTACAAATCATGAAGATGCAATCATCCATTGACTTTGATCACGTATCGGACCTACTAGAACCAGGTAATATATCTTACTTACAAGTTTTATTATGTTGCTCAGTAAATAAATCTAAAAAAATGAACATATCAATGCAGGGCACGTTTATGTGGTGATTGCAGATGAAGACAATGAAGAGGGTACAGACTATTATCTGTGTTGTTGTATCGAGGCCAAAAAAAAATTGGAGTCCCTAGTTATAGATGGAGAAAACATAGAATATCCTACAGGTTTGGTGGTTGTTACTGGAACATGGCTTCGAAGGTATCCAGTTAAGAATGTTGTAGTTTGGTTGTTTGAGGACTTCGACACGCAAGAAAAAATTCTTCACTATTCGAACCTTGTCATCGCCACCAACATTCATTTGATCAAATATAAGGGTAGACCTGCGAACAAGAACTTGTGGAAAGTGTGTGAGTCTGACCATGAGGCAATAATCGACACAATAAAGACTAGAATAGACCCAGATGGTTCCCTAGATTGATTTGTAAGTATGCACATTGAATTTGTAAAGCCATATTATTGATCACTCTTTTGGACCAACACCTTGCAATAAGGATTTTTCACGATTACTATTTGATGTCATATGCATTTACGACTGTCATTGATCCTTTTCTAATTATGACTGTAGGTAATACTGAAGTTTGTCAAAGTATATAAGAAAAGAACAACATCAATTGCTGGTGCAAGTGTTCAGTGGTATGAGAAACATCGAGTATTGGTGCATTTTTTGGTTGTCAATCTTCTCTTTCTTTTCCATCTCCTAGATTTATCGGATTCTTGTATGCTACACATTTTATGTTAAGCCTCTCAGTGATATATTTGAAATTTATATGTAAGGTCATCGAGAGATGATAAAGTAGTGAAGGGCCACATCACCATTGTAGGACCTTCAATCGACCTCCTTATCTAGCATGCATGAAGGTGATAGTAGGTCTCATCAGCTGTATGACTGACATTATTTAGTTATTGCTCTTTTAATGATTTTTATGCTATGTCTAAGATTGAGAGGCTTTTGCAGGTTTTTTGTGGACCAAATTCCTATGACACTACACAACCATAGAGAGGCTACTACCCATGTGTTTCGTAGCGAGCAGGGGATGTACATGTTTTGAACTATTTTGGAATGCAAATAGTTGGGCCAGCTGAGGTGGAATGGAAAAATGAAATTGGGCAGCAACTCCTTTTGTCCTTTTCTCAAGTACAATATATTTCATGATTTGTGTTGGAAATGGGAGGATTATTTCCCTGCATGTATTGCTACAAGTATTGACAAATGGGAATATTTTCAAGATGTTTTTCCATCACTATTGTAATATTTGTCATTGACTTACTGTATTTTTTGAAGACTCCACATTCATAAGGACCTATTGCTGCATACACAACCATAGCTCTTAGAGTCTTGAGACACTGACTGACATAGACTTGACAGTCATAGGACATTGACTGTGGTGAGTGAATTTGATTGCCAAGCACTTTATAATCATACACTCACTGTACTTAACAACTGATCACTACTCATTTCTAATCTATCCTTTTCATTTGCACATTGCCATGTACAGTGACCCCTCACAGTTCCCTTGTGTTCATACATTCATGATGCTTGTCTTAATGAATAACCTTCCTCTAAATCTATTGTCCTTTGATGAAGTAACAAGGTAGGGGCAGCGTATGCCTCAGATAAATTGATGCAACCTAGGTCATCTCTAACATACCTTAGGGGATGACATTCAACAAAACAACTACTATGGTTCAACCGACTCGATCCCTTAAGGGTGAAAAGTGCAAAAGGGAAACAATATTTGATAGGGTATTACTCATAAACCGTGGTGATTACAAAATCTCTATCTGAATCTACGAGATCATGTTGGACCCCTCTACAATAACCTCTCTCGGTTATTGCTATCTCATAGGCATTTTCCTATGGTGGCGAATTTTCACTCGGGGAAAGAGTTATCAAATGCAAGTAGTTGAAAGTTGCAAAGTGGTGCAACTTTCGTTCTACAACTCGTGTGACCAAAAAAACTATTTCAAAGCATTCATGTGCATAGTTTTATGCTATGCATGGTCCTCTTTTGCACCTAAACACGCAGAATCGTTCTGAGCTACGTTCAACCGAATCGATCCCTTAAGGGTCCAAAGTGCAAAATGGTTGTGAAATTCGGCATGCTATTACTCGGACACCGTGATGCTTAGAAACTTCTCATCTGATCCTACAAGATCATTTTTGGCACATCTACAATAAATTCTCTCGGTTTTCGCTATCCCAGAGGCATTTTCCTGTGCTGGCAAATTTTCACTCAGGGAAAAAGTTGTTAAATGCAAGTAGTTGAAAGTTGCAAAGTGGTGCAACTTTCGTTCTGTAGCTCGTGTGACCAAACGGATTGTTCCAACGCATCCAGGTGGGTACGTTTACGCTAGGCACGTTCCTCTTTTGCACCCAAACACACAGAATCTGAGCTACGTTTAACCGGATCGATCCCTTAAGGGTCCAAAGTGCAAAATGGCTGCGAACTTCAGCATGTTATTACTCGGACACCGTGATGCTTAGAAACTTCTTGTCTGATCCTATGGGATTATGTTGGGCCCCTCTACAATAACCTTGCTCGGTTTTTTCTATCTCAGAGGTTTTTTTCTATGGTGGTGAATTTTCACTCGAGGAAAAAGTTGTCAAATGCAAGTAGTTGAAAGTTGCAAAGTGGTGCAACTTTCGTTTCGCAGCTCGTGTGACCAAATAAACTATTCCAACGCATTCAGGTGGGTACGTTTACACTTTGAATTTGATAAATGTACTGCTTGTGAAGTATGCGTCCGTGTATGCCCGATAAATCTACCTGTTGTGGATTGGTCCTCTTTCACACTTAAACACACAGAACCGCTTTGAGCTACGTTCAAAAGGATCGATCCCTTAAGGGTCCAAAGTGCAAAATGGTTGCGAAATGCAGCATGTTATTACTCGGACACCATGATGCTTAGAAACTTCTCATCTGATCCTACAAGATCATGTTGGTCCCATCTACAATAACCTCTCTCAATTTTGGCTATCTCAAAGGCATTTTCCTGTGCTGGTGAATTTTCACTCGAGGAAGAAGTTGTCAAATGCAAGTAGTTGAAAGTTGCAAAGTGGTGCAACTTTCATTCTATAGCTCGTGTGACCAAACGGACTATTCCAACGCATCCGGGTGGGTATGTTTATGCTAGGCACGGTCCTCTTTTGCACCCAAACACGCAAAATCGCTCTGAGCTACGTTCAACCGGATCGATCCCTTAAGGGTCCAAAGTGCAAACTGGCTACGAACTTCAGCATGCTATTACTCAGACACCGTGATGCTTAGAAACTTCTGTTCTAATCCTATGGGATCACGTTGGGCCCCTCTACAATAACCTTGCTCGGTTTTTGCTATCTCGGAGGCTTTTTCCTATGGTGGCAAATTTTCACTCGAGGAAAAAAATGTCAAATGCAAGTAGTTGAAAGTTGCAAAGTGGTACAACTTCTGTTCTACAGCTCGTGTGACCAAAAAAATTGTTCCAACACGTCTGGGTGGGTACATTTATGCTAGGCATGGTCCTCTTTCACACCTAAACACGTGGAATCGCTCTGAGCTACGTTCAATCAGATCGATCCCTTAAGGGTCCAAAGTGCAAAAAGGCTGCGAAATTCAACATGCTATTATTCGGACACTGTGATGCTTAGAAAATTCTCATATGATCCTACAAGATCATGTTGGGCCCATCTACAATAACCTCTCTCGGTTTTTGCTATCTCGAAGGTATTTTCTTGTGCTGGTGAATTTTCACTCGGAGAAAAAGTTGTCAAATGCAAGTAGTTGAAAGTTGCAAAGTGGTGCAACTTTCGTTCTACAGCTCGTGTGACCAAACAGACTGTTCCAATGGATCCAAATAGGTATGTTTACGCTAGGCATGGTCCTCTTTCATACATAAACACGCGAAATCGCTCTGAGCTACGTTCAACCAGATCGATCCCTTAAGGGTCCAAAGTACAAAATGGCTATGAACTTCAACATGCTATTACTCGGACATCGTGATGCTTAGAAACTTCTCGTTTGATCCTATGGGATCACGTTGGGCCCCTCTACAATAACCTTGCTCGGTTTTTGCTATCTCGGAGGCTTTTTCCTATGGTAGCGAATTTTCACTCGAGGAAAAAGTTGTCAAATGCAAGTAGTTGAGGCATATTATCAAACAATTCACTGCCTTGTCTATGGCTTGTCATGGCATTCCATCACCATGAGACCACTTTTCTTTGAGGCATTTTTTCAAAAATTTCAATGGCTTGTCTATGCTATTGCTTACTATTATGCTTTCATAGATTTTTTCCAAGCATCCATAGCTTGTTCGAAAGCATTTGTTTTAGGCTTTTAGCCATAGCAAGAAGGCAATGAACTATTTGATAAAATGATTTGGTAGACATATAGGAAAAAATTTGTAGCATAGACAAGCGAATGAACTATTTGAAAAAATGCCTCAAAGAAATGCGGTCTCATGGAATGCCATGACAAGCTAAAGCAATTGGCAGCTACTCCTAGTTATTAGTTATGCAATCTGAAGTAATTGCATAACTGCTTAGGTTGACTTTGTCAAAAGCTATATTGTAATTGAAATTTTTTCATCTATCAGCATCTAGTTATTCGTTATGCAATGTGAAGTGATGCTTTGAGTTTGAAAGATGTGCAATGCATGTAGAAACTCTTTATTTTATTTGCTCTCTATATCTCTATGCTATGGAAATGCCTTTCGATTTCAAAAAATATAGTTTTTATCTCTTGTTATACATTTTTTTACATTTTTTTATCTCTTGTTATAAAAAGGAGCAGATATACAATGTAAAAGAAGAGTGAAAGCACAACTAAATTTATCATTTCAAAGCAATTTTTTTGATGCATTTTTTCAAACAGTTCACTGCCTTCTCTATGCTATTGCTTACTATTATGCTTTTGATATATTTTTCGAAGCATCCATAGCTTGTTCAAAATCACTTGTTTTAGGCTTTTAGCCGTAGCAACAAGGCAATGTTTGAGAAGATGCTTTGGTAGACATGTATGAAAAATGTGGTAACATAGACAAGGCAATGAACTATTTGAAAAAATATCTCAGAGAAATTTGGTCTCATAGAATGCCATGATAAGAAAATGCAATTGGCAGCTGCTCCTAGTTATTAGTTATGCAATGTGAAGAAATTGCATAACTTCTTAGGTTGAATTTGTTCAAACTATATTGTAATTAAATTTTCAGCATCTATCAGCATCTACTTATTAGTTATCTAAAGTGAAGTAATGCTTTGAATTTGAAAGATGTGCAATGCAATGTAATCAATGACATGAATATAAACTACAAAAATCCATTTTTTACAATTCATTAGTTAAAATATTTATTGTATTTGCTCTCTATATTTCTATATGTTATGTAAATACTTTGCAATTGTATTTAAAAGGCTTAATAGGTCAATTAGGTGGTATTTGCAAAATCAAGTTGTGAATGAATGGTAATTAAGAGCAAAATTGGCAAATTGCCATCGTAGAAGTCTAACAAAGGGTGGTTATGGTGGTTGATCAACTCAAGGGGTAGTTGGAAGGTGGTATCAAGATATATTTCTTTAATACCCCAAGTTGAGGGTTGATTTTGTTCAGTTTCTAATAAGAAAATATACTTGAAAACGTTGATCACTGGTTTTCTTTGTTTTCCTGAATTTTCTTTGCCTTGCACAGGCCCATACAAGTCTATCATGACTTGAGGCTTTGGATACTTGATTGCATATGTGTTTACTCTTTTTGCATATGTTCTGAAGGTTTAAATCCACCGTTGGTGTGTGTGGGATCAGCAAACTTGGTTATTGCTTTGTTTTTTGTGTTAGGGGCTTTGAGGGAAACACCATGACACATTAGCCAATCCACCTACTATTCTGACCCTGTTCCTTGGTGTATTGGCCTATACCATGATTATTTTGGTGTATGAATACTTTGGAGGTCGAGAGAATGAATAAACTCAGCGGGGTGTGAAGTTCTAATGTTGTTCAGGGGTGTTTCCACCATGAAAGTAAGGAACTCAAGTACTGAATCTAAGAAATATTGAAAGGAATGGGATTGTGAGTGTCCTTTAAGTTAGGGTAGAGGTATTTCAGGGTTTTTGGACCTTTGGAAGGATTGGGGGAGGTTTGGATTTATGAGTTTCTTTAAAACCCTTGTTTTTTTGAAGGTTTAGGACGGTTTGTGAGTAGAGGAATAGAAAAAGTTCTTGGGGCTCTTAAAATGGGAGAATCCTGAGTTTGGTGAGCATCCCTAAGACTATTTCAAGTTTCCTTGGTTTGGAGGTGAGTTTGTGAGGGGGTTCCTTTGGAAATTAGGCCTAATTGTGAAGCCTAGAGTGAGGCAGGTGTATTGAAAGTTCATGTTGGTCCAAAAGAGTTACTATTCATTTTGGCATATGTTGTGTAACCCTAAAAAGGGTATCTTAATCCACCTTTAAATGGTCAGGAGTTTTGGAAAGGTTGGGATAAATTAGGCTTGGACCGGGTTTTGAGTTTGGTGCAGGAGCACCTACATCATCAATTTTTTTTATTTGAATACATCAATAGGGAAATGTTAGTGTCTTTAGGTTTATTTTGCCTAATAAGCTTTGAGAGATCAAGCATAATGCAAATAAAGGGTGTTTTGTGTCTTAGAAGTCAATTAGAAATCATATAAGTTGTAAAATGTTGACAAAGCAACTTTAACACAAACAAATGTAATTAAGGGACCAGCTAATCCCAAGGTTGGTTATGGGTGTTGGGGAGAAGATGGTTGTTGTAAAATTATTTAAAAATCCTTACCAAGGCTCGAATGAGAGAGTGGAAGAAGTTTTGTAATAATATTACACAATAAACACCACAGTTTTGAGCAATTTTCTAGAAAAATATTGTTTTCTTGATCTTTTTGAGTGTTGTAAGGGCACATACAGGTACTTCATGGTCTAATAATTTCAGAGGATGTGTCTATATGTTTTCTAATTCATTTTTTTTATTTGGTGTCTTAACTCTTTGTTTGTAGAGAGAACCAACACAAACAGTGATTGTCCCAATGTTGCTAAATCAAGGGTTTGAGGGGAAATTTGTGATGTAACAATCAATCCACCTATTGTTTTCTACTGTATCTTGGTGGATTTATTGAAAAAATGTTATAATAAGTGTGTCAACTCATTTTAGAATAAGGAGTCATAATTATGTGGTGTTTTTGTGATTGTTCTAAGACTGAACAAGGGTTTTCCAACATGGAAGTGAGGAACCAAAGAGAGGTTTTTAAGAATTAATGCCTATAAGGGTTATGTGAGGGTCTGATGAGTCTGTGCAAAAGTATTTTGAGGTGTTTGGGGCTTTGGAAGTGTTGAGAGGGGTCTAGAGTTGTATGTTTTTTTAAAACCCTTGATTTTGTGAAGGTTTAGGAGGGTTTCTTGGGTTTTGTGAGTTAGAGGCTTTGTAGACACAAACTAATGACAAAATTTGAGGTTTGGAACCATGATATAAGACTATACAAGGCATTTGGATAGATTCCTAAAGTTGGAAGGCTGGTCCCTTTGGAAAAAAAGGGCTAATTGTGAAGCCAAAATTGAAGTAGGTGTGTTGAAAGTCTATGTCGGTCCAAAAGAGAGACCACTGATTCTTTGGTATGTTGTGTAGCCCTGAAAAGGGTATCTCAATCCATCTTGTAATTTTCTAGTGTTTTGGAAAGGTTGGGAGAAATCTGGCTAAAACTGAGTTTTGAGTCCTACAAGAATAACCAGTCACAAATGTGAGTTTTGGAAACCTTGATGAATCTGACTTAGAGATTGTTGTCAATTGATTCAATTGTCATTGTATGAATGTTGATGGTCTTTTTAGGGCCTTGGTGGAGTCTTTTTGTTCATTTGCAAGGTTAAGGAGTTGAGACCCTTGAGGGTGGGTTGATGCCTATTAGGTTGAATCATTATGAAGAAGAGTTCTTGATTGAGAATTGACATTTCCATTGTTGTGAGTCTTCTCCACCTTGGCTCTGCATCAGAGTGCTACAAGGGTGGATTGTTGGGTAAGGTGTTGAATGAAGAGTTTGGTTTGATGGGGCTTTGAGGTTGTGTATATTGCTCAAAATAGGTTGTATTAATCTTGTTAGGAGCCCCTTGAAGGCAGGTCATCAAACTAATTGGGTTTGAGCCTCCTTGCCTCTGCATCGGTGAGGCACAAGTAATTGAAGCATTCCAAATGATACAAACCACCACGAATGGAGCTTATTTATACAATACGCTTTAGATGGGGCTTATTGAGTATTCAACAGTAATTAATTAAGCATTAGATGTAAACAAAATCCATTCCTACAACATTCAAGCATACAACTTACATGATATGCATGATAACATCATTCAAGAATGGCAGTAGCAAAATAAGAGTTTCTTTAATCAAAAATCCGAAAGGCTATACAATGATATATATTGATAAAAGTATATAAATATATCCAAAAAAACCATATAGGCTTAGTACAAAGGAGCCATTTGGACATAAAATATCACGTATATATATCAATAGTACAAAACATATGTTCCAAAATGCCACAAGCATACAACAAACAACACTAATACATAGTCATTTCCCTCTAGGGGAAGGAAATAGATCCCATGCTGCCTTCGAAATTCGGCTGGATGGAGTGACCATTGCTTGTCTTGTCTTTCGAACACGCCTGCTACTCCTCCTCTCTTCACTCTGGACCTTCAATTGATACGATTAAAATTAAAGATGTTAAAACATAGAAATTGAATTATGGAATGGCATCTAACAAAATATAATCACTTACCGCATACATATAGTCATCATGCGCATTTAAAGCATCACCATGTCCACGATCTGGAGTGACAACCACCTGTAGCAACCATGAAGATATAAATTAAACTACATAAAATTATCGTGAAAATTTTCTATAATAGACCATAAAAGAGCAAATATAATGTCAAATCGACTAATCTATTCCATACCTCTCTCAATGGATCAGAACTGGCTATTGCTGCAATAACTCCATGGTCCATCATGCCACCAACATCACCAAGGCTATCTCTTTTCAACAGCTACAAATGAAACAATATCTCAAGTATCATGTTGATATAGGAGAACATAATGTGACACGATCAAGGAATACTTGAATGCAATGTTTGTGTTTCTCATCAATTTTTTAGATTTGTATATACACAAAATTATGAAAACTAGCTAGCATAGATTTACAACCCTTTTAATGAATAAAGGCTACCTGAGTGTACGTTGTTTGAGGATATGAATCGCGAGGGGTGGAAGAAGAAGGTGCACTAGGAAATTGTTTGAAATATGAAGCATGTTATGAGACAAACATTCAAATATAACATTCAACTATTCAAATGCAATAATAATATCTTTAATACTAGTTGCATACCTGTGGAGTCATCATCGAGAATGTATAAGGGTCTGTAGGAATAGAGCATCCCTCATGAACAGGATGACCCTGAAATTTCATCATATCAAAATTCTACTAATTTAGTTATTCTTAAATTTCAAAATATATTTTAATAAACAACATTAAAATAACTTGCGAAATTTTACCTGAGTGTCAATGTCGAATGTATCATTCAGAATATCATCTGTGAAATCCATCACCTCTGCAACTGACATAGGCTGTGTAGCTACATCATGAGCACCCTGATAATCGTACGTGCAAACAGCACCACAAGCGCCACAATGGTGGGGTGGAGCTCGGGGCCTACACGTCTCCTCCACACCAGGCTCTACTAGAGGACTCACACACTATAAAATGGTCTGGGTGAGTGAGCCAATTGACTTCATCGTGTCCACCTCTACACAGTCCTTAACAATGGAAGGAACAACGACATGCTCCACCATGTGTCTGCCCAAGGCTCTCGGTGCCAACTATGGATTACGTCGTGCAGCAGGTCTATCATGTGTGGAGCCCCCACCTCTACCCTGAAAGTCTAAGATGTCAAAATAGTTTGGCATTTTATTGAGGACAAACTTGCAATAGAGTTTCCTCAAAAATTATTGCGGCACCTCATGGTTATTGCATGGAGGTTGGTCAAATACCATCCACCACCGCTCCCAAAATTTGTTTCTAATTAAATCATGGTGGCACCAATGGATGGGGAACCTCCTACATGCATGGGACAAAGGTTCATTGGCTTTTGGGTCTTTAAATAGGGCACACAACTCAGCTTTGCAAATTTTTAGTTTTTTGACATCTGCATATGACAAACCATTAGCATAAAATTGCCTCATCTCATCTCTCTTAGTTGACCAAAAACTCATTTGCTCACTCATTTCTCCTACATGAGTTAAAATTGACTTCAATGATTCAGCAATCCCTCTCCTATAAGGGTGTGTTTCAACATACTCGGTTAATCTTGCAATTAATTGTTGAATGTCTCTTTTATTGTTTTTAATTTGATTATGAATATTTTCTTGTGTTCCTTGAGGATGCCTATGAATTGATGGATGGGTTTCGGGTTGTTCTTGTATATGAGGCTCTTGATGAGGGGGTGATTGTGAATTCTCAATGTTTTGAGGTGGAGATTCATTCCCTAAGAATTAGAACAAAGTTTTATTATAAAAATCTATTTAAAGTTGCATTCTAAATCAAATTCGAAATAAATAGAATAAAAATGCACACCTCTTTGCAATCTTCAACCTCTCCGACGTGTTGGCGGCATTCTTGTGGAAAATGGCAAGCTAAGGATGCAAAGAATGGAGGAGATTTGGCGAGCGTGAGTTGCAGACCTAAAATCTTCCTTCTCAAGCCGCGGGTTGAAGACAAAATGAGGGTTCCAAACCCGAATTTTGCATTTTATGTCTAGAAAGTCATTTGGCACATGCCAAATGGCTTTCTAGTCATTTGGCATGCGCCAAAGGCCTTATTTCGGGGTTTTTTTGATCATTTTTTCAATTTGGCACCTAAATTGTGTCACAGACTGGTGCACTTACCCTTATGACAGATGCGGCTTTGCAATACGCATGCGGTTTTTCTGACAAATGCGGTTTTTTTTATGATAAATTATGCGGTTTTGCAATGTGCATGCGGTTTTAACTATGGACTCTGTAAACCTAAATTTTCTGACAAACACTTGTGGCTTGAAAATTGGCAGATGTGTCTTGCATGTACACATGCGACTCAAATTTTGACAGTTGCGGCTCGTAATATCCAGACTATGAAAAATGAAAAAAAATTTGACAAACACATGCGGCTATTCCCCTAACAAATGTGACTCGCTAAGACAGATGCGGTGTTAAAACTGACAGTTGCAACTCACTTTTTGATAGTTGAAGTTTTCCCGAAAGTTGTTTTGACTGACTCCGTTTATTGATCAAGATTTTTTGACGAATACAGCAAAAAAACAAACACAGCAATCAATGTATTTTCAGTTTGTGATGATGGAACTATTAAGACTCGAAAACATTTATAACCTAGGCTTTTTGGACAATACTTGTTGAGTTCTTACTTGGATTTCTCTAGCTATGCATATTTATGGTGGATGACTAGTAGGTTGACCCCACTGGCTCCCCTCCACAGCACTCACTTAGACGGAGCAGCCAGACTACTGTATCCATGAAACTCCCATGGCACACATCTCATCTCCACACATAAACCGTAAGAATGTAAGATGGCTTCACAGGGTCGACCCTGCTACACCAACAAGTAGGTAAGATTTTGGTAAATCTACAACAAGGTGTTTAATAAGGGAATTTCGTTCATGGGGCACTATCCAACTTCGACGAGATTCCATTTCTATCCATCTCATCGGAATAGTGAGCGTGATTTCTGGGATTTCTCCAGAAATCCATTTTTATATACCGGATGGAAGTTGCTTGGCTTTAGCGTGTTACCGGTCTGAGTCATCTTGGGGTGAGTAATTTTTCCCACCAAGATAGGCCCAAGTTCTAGAGTCAGTAACCGTTTCTCTTACACCCAAGATCGCATGACTGCGCAAGGGGAGAGGATACTCTGATATACTGAATCATGAAGGGTTACAAAAATGTGCTTTCACACCAATCAAAGCAAACACTGATTCTGTTTACTCCAAATGATAGTTATCTATCTACCAAATAGAAAGCTTGCTAAATAAATAAAGACAAAGGCATTAGGTCATGTATGCAAACTGATTAGTAGTTCGTGTTTTTGGTGTCTTCGACTTAAATCCTGCAGAAAACAATGGTATATGTTTTTATGGTCTTCTATGCTTCGTCCTGCAAACACTAAGTTAATCCACCTTAACAAAACTCTAACCAAACATTAGCGAAAATCAAAATAACCCAAACAACAAAAATGAAAATATGAATGTACGAAAATGACTAAAAAAACATGAAAATTGATTACTAGGCAAAGGCGGCATTTCGAGTCATAGATGCGGCTCGATGTTGACAAGCGGATGCGATTCGGGAATTGTTGACAGGTGGATGTGGTTCAAAGTTTCGCGGATGCGGTGCGAACTAAAAGATGCGTCACTTTTTTTAGTAGATGCGGCTCATGGATACAGATGCGGTGCGTCATACGATAACCTGCAAAAAGAAGAAAAATAGAAAAATGGAAAGACGAAAAGATGTGTGAATTTTGAAGCATGTTCACATCGGGTTCACCAAATGTAACATAGACTAAAGATCTAGGATAAGATAATCTGCAACTAGAATAAACGATGTTAATCCTAATCTAAATCA